>JAUZSX010000019.1:1011350-1035281 GCA_034780655.1 Idiosepius hallami | reverse complement strand
GGCCGAAAATTTGGCCCTTTGAAATCGAAAAACGGGCGGCCGAGCGAAGCCGGGCTAAATTTCTAGTATATATATAATTGGCATCTTGCCTTGAAGATGCACTTGGAATTATGGATGTGTGTGTGTGTGTGTGTATGTGATATAAAAATTAATTAGAAAAAAAACTAGAATATATATCAGTGCCAACATGTTTTAGATTTTTCCTTCTTCAGGGCACATTTATTATTATTACTACTACTATTTTTTGTCCATTAGGTCTTATTAGAGACAAGGAGTTTTTTTAATATTATGATGAGAAAATTAAAAAAAAGATCTTGTCCATAACAAGACTTAATGAGCAATTATAATAATAGTTATAAATGTGTCCTGTTTATTTATATTTTTATCTTTCAAGGTTTTTTTCTTTTCTTTTTTTTTGTTCTTTGTTGCTTTTCCAATTTTTTTTATCCATATTTATTATAATTTATCTATTACCAGCACCTGTCCTCACAACAACACATTTTTGTACTTTTTTTTTTCATTCATTTCATCTTTATTGTCACAGTTTTTCAAAGTTGTTTCAATACGGTCTCCTCCAAAACAAATACTATAGAAGAAGACCACCCACAATCTATGAGGAAGGCTCCAACATCAACAACAGGTTGGAATATTCCTGCCCAATTACAGAATCTCCTAAATCCTCAAGCAAGGGAACTAACTACAGCATGTTGGTCTTTCAGAGGCTGTTTGAAGCCTTCCCATATCTGTGAGATTCCCTCTCTCTAATTAATGGTTTTTCATTAACAATTTCCTTGCTTAACAAAAAAATCTCTAAAAGCTAAAATTTGCTTGACCTAAAAGAATTAAATAAAACATTCAATACTAGCTTTTAAACGGACTAATATTTTATTGCTTCTCCTCAACCAGTTTCATACTACCATTTTTTTTTTCCTAATTGAAGTAACTTTGCTTGAACATTGCTGCTGCTGCTGCTAAGCTATTCCTTTGGAAGTAAATCCATTATTTTTTAGAACCTTGGCTATAGGCTAAAGAATCAGCCAAGTGGTATATACCGATTTAAAATTGATGGTTTGGTGGGGTGCATCTGTCGTGACCGAATATGCTATAAAGATGGAACTTTGGTATTTCATGACCAATGATGGCCCACTAGGCTGATGCCATTTGACCAATGCTGCGCCTACCGTAAAAGGGGTGGTATCTTAAGGTTCGATCACACCAGACGACACTGCCGCAGGCGACAAGCATTGCATTTGCGAGCCAGCATGAAAAAATAAGTCAAAGCTTGGATCTCCGCCAGGACTGTTAAGCTTACTTGGATGGTCCTTGCATTGACCAAGTGTCTCTAGTACATTTGAGAAAGAGAGCAGGTTCAGGGGCTATTGCAAGAGGTAGCCCGATCATGCACCAGGTAGTACTGGGTTACGTGGTACCAGTAGCATATGACTTGACCTGATGCAAAAAAAAAATTGATTTCAGCTTATTTAGTTAAATCAAATGGTCATCTGAGGTTAAATTGGAGCACTCATGTATCATCCCTTTTTATATCACTAATTATGTCATCCCCTAAAGAACCAGGAAGTTCCCGGAAAGTCACAATGACTGACAAATTAGTCTCTAACCCAGCAAAGCTCTTTCTCAACTGCCTGACCATGCAACAGAATTACATTAATTTGTTCAGATACTTTTTAGCATTCCAAGTTCCAAGTTGATACAGTACCTTTTTTAATTCTTGGTAGTTGGGTTATAATCTTGTAGTTTTTCTAAATGTTGTATGTTGAACAGTTTATTCATGTCGCCGTCGGCTGCTACTTGTATCCAAGTATTGGGTCCCATCGTCAGTGGTGTTGGTGCCTATGTGATATATAAGTGTACAGTCCGATTCTATGGCAGAAGAGTCGTGTACAGTGTTCACAGGAAAATGTGGGGAGATGGGGTTGTTCTTGTTCTCGTCTCCTTCTTCTCCTAGTCTCTTCCCTTTTCCTTCTTTCCTCCTCAAAGTATGCACTGGCACGGTGTACAGCATTCCTTCACGCTTTCTTGTCCCTGGCAGCCTCTTCCCACAAAGAGTGGTCGATGTCGGCTGATGCCAGAGTGCACTTCAGCTGGTCTTTGTAGCTAATCTTTGGTGCTCCTCGTGGTCTGGTTCCATTCAGTAGTTCTCCATACATGATTCTCTTGGGAAATCTTGAGTTTTGCATTCTGTGGACGTGGCCTGTCCAGTTGAGGTGGCCTCAACACTTGTCATCTTGGCTTGTTCTAGTACCTCAAAGTTGGTGATATGGCTCTGCCAGGGTCATTTCATGATTTGCCTTAATTTTGTATGTTCGAAGCGTTCCAGATGTTTAATTTCCCTTCTGTATAGTGTCCATGTTTCACAGGCGTACAGGAGCGTGGAGAAAACTACTGCCTGGAACACCATTATCTTGGTGGTCATTGTAAGTGCGTGGTTGTTAATCCTTATAAAATCCTTGTATCTCAAAAATGGTTTGTAGTTCTGATCATTTTTTTATCTTTTTTTCCCCAAAGTAGCTTTGTAGAATATTTATGCAACTTTCCCCCAAATCCTTTTTCACAACTCATCGTACTGGTGCATGAATTTCTTTAATTCAACAAAAATCTTCATTGCTAAAATGTTGTATCCTTTTTAGGTTACTGAAATAAGTAGAACTTAACATTAGAAAACAATTTAGTCAAACAATAAAAACGGAAGGCCTACTAAGTACTAATTATTTTACCCCCTTTTACAACAGTAACCAGTATTACAATTGTGTTGTACTCAATAATTTACATCAGTAATCGAACATAACATAATTTTTAATCTAATTTAAACTTTTAATCATTATAGTATTGTAATAATGATTATCTTTCAAATAAATCTTCATACTTGGTTTTAATATAGATAACATTGAATTTAAAGAAGTTTAATCCCTAAAAGACATCAACACAAAGAATTAAGGGATGGCACGATTCGATGCGGCCATTTTGGCACCAATGACTGAAGTTTGCATTTTTATAGTTATTTCATTATAAAATCTTAATTAAGAAAAACTATGAAAATATAATAAGCTATTGGGTGTTTGGTCTGATTTTAACTTTTTGTAATTAGTTAATTTGGTTAATTATATTCTAATTAATTATTTTAATTATGAAAATTTTTAGAACTGTTTTCAGTTAAAGACAAAATAAATTAATCTTAATTAATAAATGCTGGGGCTTTGGAATCGTTTGATATGAGTTCAAATCCCAATCAAAACTATTGCCTTCACTTTGAGCTTTTTCAGGCAGATGAGGCTTAATTAATAAGATTATCCTACATTCATCCCTAACACTCCTTCTTTCACCCATGGGTTCCATATAAAAGTAGAATTGTTTAAACTATATTTATCAGGCTGAATAATTCATTAGCTACTACTGCTATTTATATTGCCTTGCAAAATAATAATGATAATAATTTTGTTACTTGCCAATTGCTTTAAATTTAAACTTTGCACTTGTGTCCTAAAAATTTCTTTGGTTTGAAAAATTGTATTTCAGAACTTTTATTTTCAGTTTGAATATCTTGAAAAATATATTGAGAATTTTAATAAATTTCAAAAACATATTTTTATTATTTTATTTTTTTTTGTTGTGTATTTTTTTTTTTTTTTGCAGTTGCACCTTTTTTAAAGATTTATTCTTTACTCTGACATTAAGAATAAATAAGAAAATTTGGGTGAAGTAGAAATTAAGAAATAAAATGTTAAATGCATTTAAATGTTGATTTGTTTGGTTTGGTGGGAGGGGTCAAGTCTAATGGGAGATATGGATTGTTTTTTTGCACAACAAAACAATTGAATTATAGAAGTTCTTTGAAGCACTTGAGTAGTTTTTTCTAATAATAACTTAGAATCATTTAGAAATGATAGCATGAGTTTTATTATTGTTCATTTGTTGCAAATATCATTTTGAACATCTACATGTGTTACTATGTGTTACTAATTGAAAAATCATATATTATTTTTTTTTAAATTTTATATGTATAAAAAATACATGTTGATTAAAAAAGAATGTACTAAAATCTTTATGCTATTTAAAAAAACAAAACAATGTGTTGTATATAATTTAAAGTTTTTATTTCCTGGCTTGTGGAGGTTCAAACTTATCTAAATGAAAACCTACCTCAGCAGTGGATTGTTAAAATAGGTACTAAAGACCTAGCTCTCTGCCATGTCTCCAACATCACAACATGTGACTTTTTCCTGTGAGGTTATGTTATAGACAAAGGTTTTGATCCACCTTTGCCAGTGAATATGAATGACTTGAAAGATTAACAACTGCAATCAACATAGTGGATTGGGAAATCTTGAAATGGATTTGGGAGGAATTTTTATATTAGTTTGATGTTGTCCATGCTCCTAGTGGTAGTCACATTGAACACTTGTAAATCATGAAATAAAAACTTTCAATTATACACAACACTTATGTCCAGCTAGGTATTGTCTTATTTTTTTTATTTTTGAAATTTGACACAATGATTTTGGCGATTCTTTTTTTTTTTTTTTTTAATCCCTGTACATCATAAAGAACATAAACAATTGTATATGATATGATCATTAGTGTATATGTTTAGGAAGTAGAATTATCATGTTTTAATTTAATCTAAATGAATTTTTATTTTATTATCTTTATCTTTTTTTAATTAATTAGATCTTTTTTCTTTTTAAATCGATTATATTATGATATTTATTTAAATATATTTAGCTAAATATGAAGACATGACTGATTTCAACATCTGTCATCATATTATGACCAGAACAGGTGACCCAGTAAGCAAATTAAATCTAATTTGGTTGGAGGAAATTTCAATATTTTTAAAATTCATATCAATATTTCTGTATGGTAATATTACCAGAGAAAAGAACTATGAAAATAATAATTTAGGAATTTAAAAAAAGATAAGTGATGGATTTTGCCAACTCATTTAAAAAGTTATACTTATTTAGAATTTGTACGTTTTTGTTTGTTTTCTTATAAGAAATATTTTTTCTTATTTATTTTTTTCTTAGATCTTTTTTATTAGGTAAGTTTTTATAGGTTATAAAAATCAAGTCCATTCCCAGAATTTGAGTTGAAATTGTCCCCTTGAATTCATTGTCTCTAATTGTTTTTTTCTTTCATTTCTCCATCAGGATTTGAAATCATTTTGTTTTGTTTTCTCTCCTTCAGAAAGTCTGTGGATAGTGGAAAAGCTCAATCCAAGAAATCACTTCCTTCCTACAGCCCTAAGTATCTGTGGTTGAGAATTGCTATCTTTGAAAAGCAGTTAGCTAAAATATTGGATTATCTTGTGCAAAACAGCAGGTAATTAAGATTTTGTGAATAAAAAAACAAAAAAAAATTCACCAATTTATTTCCTTAAAACCAAGAAAAGAAAGGAACAGAAAGCAAGAAAAGACTTTTCTAATAGGTTGATAATTACAAGAAACGTTTTTTTTCTTACATATCATTCATTAATTTTAAAGTACAACTAAATCTAAAAAAAATTTCAATTAAAATTGCAGAAACCAAGTTTTATGTTGAGGGAAGTTCACTTGGGACAGTGGGTAGGCAGTCGGGCTTCAGAATTGTAATACACGAGTTCAAATCCTAGTCGTTCCATTTACGTTTATATTTGGACCAATACCTTTGGGAAAGGTATGAATCTCTACATTCCCTCCAGCTCTGAATTAAATAGTGCATATATTGTGTTATTCAAATGACTGTGTGAACAAAAAGGACAATCATCATAATATGGTTGTTCATGGTATTAAATGACTTTAATAGGTTGATGTCATAAAACAAAATAAGTGAACAAGTTTCTTGTTATTATTAACCTATTCTCTTTCACTTTTTTTCATAATTTCCTGTCCGGAAAAAGAAGTTTTTAAGAAAAAAAAATATACAGTGGAACCTCGCTAGTTCGCGGTTTCACTTTTGCGGGTTCAGAGCTTCGTGGGTCTAAAAAATATTCAAAAATTAAAAATAATTACATTATTTTACAAAATTTGGAAACAAAATATTCAATTAGAATTAGTAATTGCATCCTATGCTAATTGTCACCTCCTATAGCCACTACACCACCTCCTGCATCCATTACGACACCTCCTGCAGCCACTACGCCACCTCCTGCATTGTAAACAGATAACATATTTTACTTTTTTTTTTGCTATAACATGAATTTCACTCTCTCTCTCTCTCTCTACCCGTAATCTATATGGTGTACTGTATACAGGGGGGGTACACTGTATTGAAGGGGCGCCGCTACTTTGCGGATTTTCAGTTTTCGTGGGTGGTCTCGGTCCCCGTTAACCGAGACTTCACTGTATATTCATATATATATACACCATCTATTGTGTGAAATATAAACTAAACATTTCAGAGTACTCAAGGAATGGTGAATGAGTCATATTTGGTTAGTAATTCCTTATAAATAATATTTGTTGAATGTAACAATAAAAATACTTGGGATTGTAAAAGAACATTTTTCATGCCCAAAAACACTTGGAATAAATAATAAGAAAACTGGTAAATAACTTGTGGTAGCATTTTCAGGGACTGTGTATATATATATTTTTTTATATAGATCTTTGATTGAAGATTATTGGTTTATATTTTGGGTAAGACATGAGGACATTATTTAAAGATAACAAAATTTTCTAAAAGTTCTTCTTGTTAGTTTATCTTCTATATATTCTTTCTTAATGATTCACTTTTGCTGAATAATTCTTACATAAATATTATAAATTTAAGAGACTAATTTTGTTAAACATGTTGAAGGGCCTTTGCATTTTTTTTTTTTTTTTTTTTATTTGTGGATTGTTTTTGTGTTAATTTATTGTAAACATAAGTTTACATTTGAAATAATCATTCATGTCTATTAAATATATAAATAAGAGATTTAAGAACTAATGATATAGACATTAAACTTCCATAAACTTTATATGTTTCTTCGACATTGGTCACAGCTTGGAATATTGTACAGAGTCATAAATAGATTTTTTCCCCTTTCTTATTATCTTTAATAATTCTATAATTCAGTTCATTTGAGTTTGAATAGCTCTTTGATTTCTAATACAAAATTTATAAACATAAAACTATTTAAAATCATTTTTGGCTGATAATTTTTGTGATAATTTATTAAATGGAATTATTATTAAGACCTGCCCCACCCTCATTAGAGGTTTTTTGGTTCCTTTATTTTTATATTCCAAATAGATTTAAAAAAATAAATCTTTTTCATCAAACATTTACTTTAAAATAATCATCTCTTTAATTTTTTTTAATCCTTTTCTTTCATTCAAATAAAAAAATTAAAATTTGAGCCATTTCTTCTTAAAATTTCAAAATAAATTGAAAAACAACATTGATGATAAAAAATTTGTTATATAATTCAATTCTTACTCCTGATATTTCTTAAAAATATCTTACATGTTTATCATTAAATAGTTTTCATACTCTCATTAATCTTTAAAACTAGTTCAAATTTAAATGTAAAAATGGAAAACTATCATTTAAACACTGCAATATTAAACTGTAAAATATTAGTGTCCTAAAGTTTTATTTACAAATAAATATCTTTCCTTGAAAAATTTATTTTAAAACATTAATGATTTTTAGAACAATTGTTTAAGGGGTTTACTATGAAATCATTTTCACTAATAACTATCTTTTAAATCATCAAATTGAAACTGATTTTTTATTCTATTCATATTTATTTTTGCTATAAAATAAATAGTTGTGTACATTGTTGTATGAAACCAACAATTTATTCTATGTTTGAAATATTTATGATAGATAATTTCCAAACCTTTTTTGCTTTATTTATAAATCCATTGAATTCTTAATACAATAAATGTTTTGAAGTTAACACAAATCAATTAATAATTGCACATTGCTAATAAGAAATTTGGTTTAGAAATCATTGTACAGAATATGTATCTTTTTTATTATCAATGAATGTATATTGTGAATTATGAATCAAGAAAATTAAATGATTTATAGTTTAATTCTTAATAAGTGACTACTACATGCAAAGAATTGAAGAATTTTTTTTTATCTTATAAGTATGATTAAAGTCAGTTTTTCTTTATTGTTATGTTGGTAAATTATAGTAAATACTATGAAGTGGACGCACTTATTGCTGACCCAGTTGATGGACCAATCCTTGCATCATTACTTGGTAAGTATTATTTGCTAATCAATGTAAATTGAATTCCATTTTCATGTCTTTGCCTTCGATTTCAATTTGTCCATGAAAAGGTCTAATTCATGGCAATATAAATAAAAAATAAATTAGGACTAAACTATAACAAAGTGATTTCATTAAATGAAAATAGGAGTTAGGAATGTTATGAATATGTCGAAAGATATCATATTATGTGACATTACAAAGTGCCAGAAGATTAAAAAAGAATGATCTGATTTAATTATTGAATATTTTCTTAAGGAAAAATAGTAAAAAAAATAAAACTTATAATACAAATATTCTACTAACAGCCAAGTTTTATTTCATGTTACAAGTGCTCATCAGCCCCACCCTTTCCTTGCAGTATGAGCAACATCAATACAATAAGAGAATTCTTCCCAAACATGTTGAAGCATATAAAGATCAATTGAATTAGCTCCAGTGTGAAGGTACCCACATCTTGTGGCACCAATAATTATATTGAGAAAGAGGAAAGAAAATGATTTTTATTTATTCAAAATAAAGTAGTTAAATAGGAAAAGATGTGAAGAAGAACTAATTCTGATGAGAGTAAAATAAAACCTTAAAATATTCATCAATAGGAAAAACATATAAATTGTAAACTTCTGCAACAACTTTGCAATCTTGAATTATACTCTCTGACACTCCCTTCAATTTTGGATCTATCCAGTAAACCTTTGAAATCACGCATTACAAATCTGAAAATATTGAAAGAAAATTCAATAAATAATTCATTTTTCCATTAAATTGAAAAAAAGGATTACAAATAGGAAGAAATATTTTTGAAAATTATCCATTATTTTATAAATAAAAGTTAGGCTGTCTTTTACTTCATTTGCTTTTGCTGGAAAACTGTGCTATAGTTAAATGTTTGCATTCAGGAATTTTATTTCTTGAAACAATATTTTTTCAGAATATCATTTAATTTTTCTTTTTTCCCAACTTTAGTTGGGCCATGTGCCTTGGACTATACTAAGATGAAAACCACAGATCATTTTTGGACTGATCCACCTGCTGATGAATTGGTCCAAAGACACCGCATTCACAGTGGTGCCACCCATCATTTGGCTGGACCTGGTTCTCCAAAGAGACCAGGACTACAAGTTAGTATTGATTTTTCTATTATACAATCCCTTTATTTTTTTTTTTTACGCCAACAAGGGTGGTGCAGTAGTAAAAGCTTGATTATGCGAGTTCAAATCCCAGTCAAAACCATTACTTTCACTTTCAGACAACAAGTTTTAATAACTCATTTGAGTAACTCCTCTAGGCCAAAGGATAACACTGATTCCAAGAATGAGGATGAGGCTCATCAACTCAATGATAGTAACTAATCTAAATAAAGAGCAACAGCACATAAAACTTGCCTTGTACCCAACATTCACTTATCTCTTTGCTTTACATATCCATAACTCACTATCTCCTCAGACCCATGGTGCGATAAAGTGTGGTGTAATAACAGATAAAGGCATTAAGTTTCTACATTTAAAGTGAGCAATATCTGAAAGTTGAAATTTCAATCACACCCAAGGGCAATAATAACTAAGAATACATTTTCTAGACTTAAACCTCGACCTGATCATAGTTAACAGAACAAGAGCGGTCTACCCCCATAGATTGAATAAAGGGGTTAATTTCAAAGTTTTGTGAAGAATACCACTGGTTGTAAAGGTTCTCAAGTTTGATTATGTCATGAAAGCACAAAGAATCATTGGCTGAAACATAAAGTTAACAATGAGGACAACAGTTTGAAAAATAGATGTACAAAATTATCAAGCCTCATCCTAAGGATTTTGATAAACCAATTTTCTTCCTGTTTTTTTTTAATATCAAAATATTGGAAAAATAAATTGGAATAATTCCTAAGCAATTTCTTTTGATCAAAATAAAATGTTGTAATTAAAGAAAAATGGGTCGTCTTATTTTTAATGATTATTTATAACCCTGATGATTTTGTTTTTAACATTTAAAAATTAATTACTTAGCATATATTGAGATTTCCCAAATAATTATCATGAATAAATATTAATCTAAATAGACAAATGATAATTTTGATTCTTGATTGATTTTGCTTCATTTTATTTTCTCTTCAATTTTACTAGCAAGTTCGACGACACACGAGTTCAAGTAGTGAAGAGAGTATGAAGGGACAACATATCTCAGCTAAAGAATATGTTGAGTCATTGCACCAAAATTCCAAAAATACTCTTCTCTATGGCAAGAATAATGTATTGGTTCAACCTGTAAGTTGCCTTGAATATTACTTAATGACCATTTTCTCTTTTTGTTTCCTATGCTTTTGCTTTTATTGCATTTACTTTACTATACAAAAAGTATCAAAAAAACTCTATGCCTAAAAGGATTCATCCTGGATATTCAATTTTTTTGTATGAATGTTTGATAGTTACGATTACTGTACCCCTATATTATTTACACCATCATCAATTTCTTTATATGTTATGTGATAATGAATGAAAAAAAAGTTTTTCTGCATTAAATGACCAATTTAATAAAAGGATAGAAAACCTGCTTGAAAATTAAAAGTTCCACCAAATATTGAATGAGCACTGTAGTACTGGTTTAAACCCTTGCATGTGCCAAAGATTGGAAGAAAAACAAATGTCAAGGTCATTTTAAACTCATGTGACTATCATCACCCAGAACAATCTACAATATTCAAGAAAATCCATGAATAAAAGTCACATGACTATTATGATGTCACATATTTTCAAAATTTGATCTTGAAAAAAATAAATAGACAAGTTGTCTACAAAAATATCAGTTACTTGGCCAATTGATCCACAGAGAAGTGTGTCAATAGAGGTTACCCCCCTCTGTCTGATGACAAGGCGATGTCAAGATGACAGAAATTGTCATAACAAAACAATTCAGACATATCAATTTGAAATACATAACATAGAAAAAGAAACACTCAGAACTCTATTACATTGTTAATGCCTTCTACTTTAAAAACTAAAAGCTGTGAACATGTGTGTGTCAACACTTAAATCAACTGTACATTTTTCCAGTAAATAATAATTCATTTTTCCTCTCTTGTTGTTAGTTTTGTTTCAAGTAATTTTGGCCTATAAACTGTTCATACAACCAATTTTTGGTCCATCTTATCACAGGTATAATTTTGATTAAAAATAAAACATTATTTTCTTTTATTATTAATTTGCTCTTTAAATAATATTGATGATAATATAAATATTTTATTTAGATTCTCAAAAAAAAACAACAATTCTTCAACCAAGTCTTGTGTTTTGTATTAAATTGATGTCATTATTAAAAGATATTAAAAATCTGATTAGTTGACTCTTAGTTTAAATGAAAAAGAATATTTTGTTTATATTTGCTACCATACTAGCAATCATTGACTCTTTTAATTGTAGAAAGAAGATGTTGAAGCTCTGCCTGGATATTTGTCCCTTCACCAATCCGCTGAAGGTCTCACTATTAAGTGGACCCCAAATCAATTAATGAATGGATGTTATGAAGATAAAGAAGATGACTTTGACCGAAGGTAAAACTACAATTATACACTTTGCCCATTGCAAATAATATTACAAGCGCTTATAACTCGCTCGATGGGACAAACTCCTTTTCTAAGCCACTTTTAGATTAACATGAATTCAATTTATATTTCAGATTGCAGAATTTCCATTTAAAACTTATCTTTGATTATTATTTTATCATCATCATTATCATGATCATTATGATTATTAACCAGGCTAATTCAATAATGGGTTATCTGTTTTAAGTCTGCTTAAGAAAAAGCAAAAGCAAGTCTTACACTAACATTTAATCTTTCATAGTTATTTTGTTTATTTTTAAATTTGAATTCTCATATTCCATTTATTAGGTAAGTAAGTGGTACTCAGATATTCGTTATTTTTACTGGATAGTTTTTTGAATTCATTTTTACTTGGGTTTAGCTTGGTCATTTTCGTGAATTGCTTAGTTTTATTTGATTTATTTCTGAAAGTAATGTAGTTTAAACTTACAATGGACTCTAAGATTTCGATAAATATAAAAGTATAACACTAATTTTAAACATAAGTCTTTGTAAGTACTCATTGTAGCCTCGGAGTACAAGGGGAAAAAAAAAATATTCGCCGAACACACGAGTCCCACAACACAAAACACAGCAGCAGAATAGCAACGTAACACTAGGATTGGAAGATTTTCACTGAAAGTATGTTGGCAAAACAACCTGTTTTTATCCAGAGAAGTACCTCCTCATTTGCATAGGAACAACGTGAAGTGACTTTGTCAGACGGAGATTTCTCCAATCTAAGTCATAGGTGCTGTCAGTTGTATTTTCCCCACTGAACCATTTTTACTACAAGTGTAATATTTGCATAGGAACAACGTGAAGTGACTTTGTCAGAACAAGATTTCCCCAATCAAAGTCATGGGTGCTGCCAGTTGTATTTTCCCCACTGAACCATTTTTACTACATTCATCATCAAATATAAAAGACATAATTTTTTTTACAGCCATAAAAAGATAGAAATCATTTTTGTATTATTATTTTTTAATCAATATTGGATAAGGATCTGTGTTATTGTGGACTGTTGTCCTTACCTTCCATAGTTATTATTTCACCACTTTTTGACCAACTAAATCTCTGGCTTGCTTGAGTAGGAATTGAAACTGCAATCTTCAGAGAATGCTTACTTGGAACTGTAGAAACTCAATGCCTGGAACCATAGAGACTCAATGCCTGTGGCCCAGCAGATCAAGGCATTGAGTCTCTACAGTTCCACATGGAGTGACAGATAACATTTATGGAAGGCAATGGTTGTTAGGAGGATACGGTTTCAAAACTTAGAGTTCCTATCCAGTGTCGCAGACCGGAACAAAGGCCGGAAGATGACTTGACTAAAACATGGTGAAACAACAACTATGGAAGATAAGAACAACAGTTCGCAAATAAATCGATACATAGATTAAGAAGCCTCATCTGAAAGAATTTATAAATAGATATAATTGTGGAAGAGTCTATTTTTTTCCCCACCCCTATCAAAATGAAATGTTTCCATCTGTTCATCTAGAATTTAATCTTACAGATTTGCAATTGTAAATGGTGGTTAAATTTGCTCTAGGTGTTAAAAGCGCATTAACCAAAGCATATAGAAGCTTATTTGTCTTTTTATTTCGTTAATTGGTGTTACCTGTGTGCATTCCTGCGTGATTCGAGGTCCATCTACAAACGCTATTACCAGCCTCCCGAAGTCAGCAACATGTAAGTAGGTGGCCAACAAAGTAGCATTGCATCCAGCTGCCATTAACCAATCATTAACTCTCTTCAAGCTATTATTACTACAACCTGTGCTGTTGTCACAGTTGCAGCAGCAGTTCTAACATGATCTGTTGCTTCTTCTGTAACTGATGAGGATGGCAACACTCATAACAATGATGCTTTCCTCCTGGGTCGGTGCCTTTATTCTGTTAGTTACTACTGTTCATAATGCATGGACTTTGGACAGATTTCTTTCTAACTACTAGCTTTCAATTAATGCTATTCTTATAAATAATACTATTTGTATTGACTTTGCTACTACTGCTATGGTTGCTACTCATGCTGATGCTAAAATACCATTTTAATTACTCTGGGATTGTTTTGGTATTGGTTTTGGTGTTGGTTATTAATAAATGATCTTAATTTTTTTCCTCTCTTCTTATCTTGAGTGGGTGTTTCATCTTTTTAAATACTTGTCTTGATCTTTTGAAACCACTTGGAACTAGTACTCTTTAATCTGGCATCTTCTATAACATATTTTTTTTTTATTTCTCTTTGAATTTTTCTCTTTAAAAAAACAAACTTTTCAAAATTCCATATTAAATGGTATGAAATATGGCCTTCTTTTCATTTCCTTTTTGATTCTTTTCTCTTCTTTCTATATTTAGATGATTTGTAATTTTTTTTTTATTTCTGTAATCTATAATAAATTACTATTTTCAATTATATTTAAATTAATTGATAAATTATTTATTAATGCTATTATGCCTTTGGCTAAAATTGCTTACTCCTTTGAAAAATGAACTACCAAAATTATTTTTGAAAATGTAACTTGTATTCATGTTGTTTTTATATTTTAGCGTAGCCAATATTGTCAACATGTTCATTTAGTGATAAATTCTTAATGCACTATTCATTTTGGATAGCAATTGAAGGACTACCAAAATTTTACTTTGAAACAATTTAGTTTTATAAAATTGTATTTATTCATTAATATCTTTGATAAAAATGAAAAGTAGCATTGAATTTATTTGAAAACATCTAAAACTACAGAAACAATTATAATAGTTTCTCTATCTACCGTTTATAGAATTTACCATTTAGGGAAATTTTGAAATATGTTTGCTTAAAAATGCCTGTCATCATTTCACAAAGTTTTTTTTAAAAATATAATTAATATCTTAGTTTTACAAATAATAAACACAGTGTCCAAAATGTTATGAAAGATTTGGACAAGTTTTCAATTTTGTCTCATTCAAAAATTGAATTATTGTTTTATTTTATAAAATAAGTGTAATCAATATATCGTTTTTAGCACCATTGCGCAATATATATTCTATATACTGTTTTATAACCTGTTTCCAGAAATATTAGGAATAATGCTAGGGCTTTAGAAGTGTCATATATACATTCTAATTCCATCGTATATTTTCAATCTCTCTTTAATCCTCCTAATTGTGAATTAAACAGTGGATCTAGCATTCTTCTAAGAAACTCTTTGTAAAAGAAAGATCTTTATAAAGAAAAATAAGTTTTCATTATTAAATGACTTTAAAGAGTGACATGCCATTAAACAAAACAAATCTGCAATAGTATTGGAAATTAGGTAGATAGGCCACTTTTAAGTTCATACCACTAGTTTATATCAGATCACACACCAATAGGTATCAAATCAAATACATGATGTGGGTGGAGATAAACAATAATAGAGTTAATCAATTAAATCAACCAATCACTAAAAGATATTTCTGTCTTTGGTGTTGATTAAAAACAAAAATGTCCCCTTTTAATTAAATCCTATCACCTAAATGTTATTTGTATTTCACTTTTGACTAACCTGGTTTGCATTTCTTGCTGAATGATGGAATTGATTTATAATCTTTATCTTTTTCATGGAACTATTTCATTGTTATGTTATTATGAATGTTGTTTGTTCTCTTATGTTAATTCTAACAAAATTCATGCCTTCTTTTAGCATTTTGATACTTACTTTGGAAAAAGAAATTGCATCTCTTCCTTATTCTCTCTCTCTCTCTCTCTTTGGAAAAAAATGTTTAAAACAATTATCACATTGGAAACTTGTGGATTTTTAGATGGAATAATTGTTGTGGCCGAATATCTCAATCATTGAAGTTAACATAGAAAAGGCGAAAACAGTACTAGGTTATAACATAAGTATTATTAACAAGAATATATACAGAAAGTGGTTTGCACATGCTCTGTAGCCAGTACCATGGTTACTCCTGATGACTCCTTAATCCACTCCCACTGGCTAGGGAGAGGGCTCACTTTATATAGTTTGTGGGTGAGTTCATAACAATAATCATGCTGTCAAAAAGAGATATATATTTACTATTTTTAAAAGTTTGAATTGATTGTCCAGATATATGTATTATGTTGAATTTATAAGATAAAAAGAAAGAAATTATTTTTCTATAAAAATTTGACCTAGAGATTTATCTTTCATTATTCATTTTGCTAATTCAATTTTTTTTGTTTTCTACCAAGAGACTTAGTTGTGAGGTTGAGTGTCTTAATGTAAATGTAATGAAATATTTCTGAATAATAATATTCTGACCTAAGTATATATAATTAAAATGAAAGGTTGGATTAATTCATTTTTTTCATTTTTGAATATTTAGTAAATAAAATTGAACATTATAAAAAAAATTGATTTTGAGTTGTGAGTTAACAAAGTTAGTATGTAAAAAAAAAATGATTTTTCTATTTTACACAATAAATCTTAGATCTTAATTACATTTTTTTAGGCTTAATCTTTAATCAATAGAAAAAAATTGTTCTTTCTCTGAAGTGTTATGTAAAGCAATAATAAAATAAAAATTGATAGATATGAAAATTTTGAATCACTGATTGATTGTATAGATCTTCTGGTTCAAATCATCAAATCTATTTAAAGTAATTTTTTTTTTTTTGGGGGGGGGGCACATGCGTCTATAAATCACATACATTTAAACACTAGATATTTAATCACATAGACCATCAATACTATCACATTTCATCACTTTTATGCTGTATCACCATATAGATAGACATATTCAGATTATTAATTTTTAAAAAATTCTGATTCTATTCAGGAAACCATTTTTTAGTAAGAAATTAAAGCTTTTTTCATAAAACCTTATAGATTTTAATGTATTTGCGTAGTATTCCATACCTAAATAAACACTTATTTTTACATTATCCACCCCCCTTTTTTTAGAGGGGGGGGAGATAGAGTGTTATTAAATGTCTCTGTTTTGGTGATTCTTCTACTAAAGTGTCTATGCAATGTAAAAGTCATGTGATTAAATGTCTGTGATTAAAGTCTGATAAATAAAGGTTAGGTGATGAAATGTCTGTACACTGTGTTTTTGATTGTTAAAATATCATACGACGTCTATTCAATTGTTTTCATAACAGAATATTAAAAACAGGAAAATTACTTTGTTATAATTATGAGTTTCATTTCATTTCAGTCTCTACTGGGATTATGCTTTGACTATTTACATTGATGAAATTGTCTACATCCATTGTCATCAACAGCGTAAGTATTATCTGGATTTTTTTTTTAAAGTAAAACAATAAATCAAGTTTGCTTTCTTCTTTATAGAATTCATTGCAAGTAAATATACCTACTTGGTCACGCATAAACCCAAGTTAGGGCACAAGACCAATTTTACCTGCTCATTATATCCCTAGGCTTTTGTAATTAGTGTAACCCTTCACCTAGATGAGTTAACCGGTCTGATCCACCCTGGTCTTTAGAATCAGTGTTATCCTTACACCTCTCTCAAGTTAATGAACCTTATCCGGCTGAGACAGATGAAAGTGAATGTAATGGTTTTGACTGGTATTTGAACTTGTATAATACAATTCCAGTCCAATTTTTTACCACTGTTTCACTTTCACTACCTGATTCATTGCAAATAGAATCATTACCATTTCCAAAGAAAAAACACTTTTCCATAAGATATTTATAGTGATCCACCTATTCATTCATAGACTCTACCTGTTCAAGTTGAGCAGGCTTAATCATTGAATTCATACAGATTCACAAGGAATCCACAAACCCACATGTACTCATTTATGCAGTTAATTACTTGCTTTGACCATCACCCCTTAATATACAATAAGGATGATTTCTTAGCTATATTTTTTTAGCATATGAAATAAGGTAATGACTTTGATCTAAGTTTATCTTTGGGATAAAAAACATTTCAAATCTATTAAAGTACTTTCAAATGATACTTTAAAAAATTAAATGATTTAATTTTTTCAAGTATTAATTGCTGAAAGATTTGTGATTGAATGATTTCCTGAATTTAATAAATTTTGAAAGGTTAAGTATGCTCTATATATATAAAAAAAAAAACAGTTACTTTAGATTTTTTTTTGCTCTTTCTGTTAATTACAGAAGGAGCTAAAAAATCTAAATTAAAATTTCAATTAAAATACTAATCTTGCTTATCTATGACAATCTTTATGTAAAAAAGCCTATTTTCTCTTTTTACAGCTGATTGTGGTGGTACTATTGTGTTGGTTGGTCAAGATGGTGTCCAAAGACCGCCCATTCATTTCCCTAAAGGTGGACATTTATTGGCATTTTTGTCCTGTTTAGAAAACGGCCTCTTGCCTCATGGGCAGCTTGATCCACCTCTTTGGTCGCAGCGGGGAAAAGGTAAAGCTAGTTTGTCATCTTTATAACTTGTAAGAAATAAATAGAAATATTTTGTTAAGATGTCTTTTCTCATAAATTTGAGGTTTTATTCTTATACTTTGAAAGTATTGTAATAGATACAAATCCTTATTATTAAATAATGACTTTCATTATAAAATTTTTTTTTTTTAATATATAATAAATAACATTCAACACATTTTAACTTTAACAAAATATCATAACATTTTATGATAACGTTGATCTATGTTGCATAACTTTGATGATCATGCAGGAACCTGTGCCTCCAATGTGAATTTACCCTTGTCATTTTGATAAACACTGCCATTTATATCCTTCATCTTCAATACTCTTTCTGCTGTATTCTTATCTTTTTAAACATTCAATTCATTTCTGGATTAATCTAAGTCCACTTTCTCTTGTTGGCAATATGGCTAACATCATTGAAAGAGATCTCTAATATATAACATCATAAAAACACTAAAGAATAAAAGATAATAAACAAACTCTTGGCATTATGAAAATGGTTTAACTAAGTTTTTACTTATTAGATTTTATTATCATTAACTAATCTAGAATGTCCTAACAAATTTGCACCGTAGAGCATTGCAATGCACATCCAGTCTCCATCATGTTAAAATGAAGAAGAAAGGTCAAGAGAAGAGAACTGACATGTAACATTCACTATTATTAGGTTATATCAATCTTCTCTTTCTGAGTGGTGTCATGGCTAACCTGGACTAAAAAGGCCACGAATAGATATCAAAATATTTTTTTAAAACAAATTTTCATTTAAGAGTCGATCCTATACCTTAAAGAAAATTGTCCATTGTTTGTGGAAGGGCAATCTCCTATTTGTTGATATATTACTTTGTCTATGAAATGTATATCCTTGTAGGTATGAGTGGATTTGTATTATATTAGCTTTCATTATTATTCCAATTTATTTATTTTAACGCATTTTCTGACTGTCTTTTCTAATAATGATCTATTTAAGGAAAAGTTTTTCCAAAGATGAAACGTAAAGGGAATAAGATTCCTACCAAAGAAGGTAGCACTAGCAGCTCGAGTACTGATGAGGAAGAAGCAACTGACTATGTGTTCCGTATTGTAGCAACTTTCAAACCAGACAATATACGTAAGAGACTATCTTCTTCGGGTTTTTTTTTTTTTATTCAAATCATGTTCATTTCTGAAGTTTTAATAAAAGAGTTAAAAGTTTACATGTGAAACAAACAAAACAGAAAATTTAAGTCAAACAGATCAATTGGATTTTTTACTGGGTTTCCTTCAATAAGTTTTAAGACTTTTTTTTTTGTATCGGCACTTTTATTGATACTACACATGTGAAGCTCTAGTTCCCTTCAAAGTAATCTCCTCTAGCTCCAATGCACTTGTACCATTCCAACAACGTTTGGAGGACCCCAGGGAATTCTTCTTGTGTGAGCATCTCATCTCCTCAATCATAGGGACAGCCTTTAGGGTTTTCCTTGAGCTTATGGAATAACCAAAAGTCACAGGGAGCAAGGTCTGGACTATAGAGAGGGTGAGAAACTGTCTTTATGCCCAAATAATCTGTGACCAGGATGGAGTTCTCTTAGCACTCTTGGAATAAATTTCATGCAAATTTTCAACATCTTCGGCTCTTTGTTAATAATTGTGTGTACAGTTCCCACATTAACATTATAAGTATGTTACAATATTGGTACATATTTTCATCCTTTATAATCATTAGATATTTATGTTACTGTTAAACCAACAAAAATATTTCTTCTTTGAAACCCAGACATATTTTATTTCATTTGCACAAGAATTTTATCAGATTAAAAACTGAATTTTACTGAATCACTCACACACAATTTATTGATCTCTCTCTCTCTCTCTAATTCTGAACTTTTAATATCTTCCTATCTAGCTCCAGAAATGTTGGATCCTAAATTAAATGTAAAGATGGACAATTTCCCTTGGCCATTCCAAAATGTTGACCCAATCCCACCTTCTCATTCAACCATGCAGTCCTATGCTCGGGCTCAAGAAGAACAAAACAATTCATGTCTTTCACGAGTGGCAGCTAACCATAGGTAAATGGGTTCTTTTGATAAATAGGTCTTCTTATTCCTATACTCATTACTATTATTGTTGTTAATATTATTATTAATAATATTCTTCTTATTATTATTCCTATACTCATTACTATTATTGTTTCCATAGTTAATACTTGAATGATTTTTATTATCTTCATTGAGATCTCATTTGAAAATATGATTTCATTGAACTTTTATGTTGAAATGAATTTAAATAACTTTTTCCCAAATAAAATCTATTCTTTTTATTCTCTTTCTTTTAATATCTATCTAAAATCTTGCATAAGTCGGCCACAAATAACAATCATCATCACAAACAGTAATTTAATAACTTTCTACTCTGGAGATAAATAAAAACTTTTCCCATGAAAAAATTAAAAGAAAAAAATGATTGTTTTAAAGTTTAAGGTTTCAAATTGTCTCTCTATCTATTTTATCTTATAATTAAAAAAATATATATATAAGTTATAAAGAGGATTTATTATTGTGTAAGTTTTTAAAAGACAAAAAACATTTTTTTTTTTTAAATATACTATTGGAATTTCCATGGATTCTGCTTGTATTTATGGATTCTTTTATTTAAATCTTCTCTTTTCCTAATTTCCATTTTAACAAAATTGGTAAAAAAAAATGGTTGTAATTTCTATGGAGTTTTTCTTAGTACAGAATATAAATACAAAGTTAAAAGATGTTAACTATAGGCACAATGGCTAAAGGAAAAACAACATGAACTACAGATTTAATTTGCCTGGGGTAACATTTAATGAATGTATTTCAGTACGTACAATTTTTATGAAATAATTTTTATTTCCAAAACTTGTAGAGTAAATATATAATAACATAAAGATAATAAATTTCTCAAGTACATGGATGATACAAAGGAACTTGTATTTTACAAATTTATGATTATTATACTATTAGCCTCTTAGAAAAAAAAATCTTAATCCAAAAGATGTTAAGCGCTTTATACTTAGGGTCTATGTAACAATATCAAAAAATGATGTCCTTATTTAAAATTTTAAGTTAATCTATTTTAACCTTAATTCTTATTTTCTTAAAGATCAGTTAAAATACAAAAGTCATATCAGGCCTTTGATTCATGAGTTAAACTTGTTTAATGAACTATATTCTTTATTCCTTAAACTCAGCAGTGCTTACAAAAATATAAACAACTTACAGAAGAGCTATATTTTAGATTGGTAATTTCCATAACATATTGAATAGTTTGGTTGTTATCTCTTTCCAAGCAGAGCCACAATAAAACAGTTGTGTGATACAATGAAGAATCAAATCATATCCCGAGCATTTTATGGATGTAAGTATACTAAGAACATCTATTAACATTATTAATAACACAAATATTTTGTTTTGTTTTTGTTTTTTTCTACTGAATATGTTAAGGAAGTAATGATAATAATAATAATAACACACGTGTGTTAATTCTATTTTTACAAATATAGGATGGCATAAGATCCACGCCTTGGTTTGTTTAAAAACTAAATATAATAAAAAAACAAAAAAGAAATAATGTGTAACTTTTGTGCGACCTGTATAAAATCTTTCTGGTTTACTTTTGTTGTTTTTTTTTGGCTTTTTAACAACTTTGGGTTTTACGACAAATTTTTATTCAATTTTAAGCAGTTAATTGTGTCTCTTTTTTTTATTCATTAAAAATATTGCCCTGACTTTTTTGGTATCTGATGTAGATATTACTTAAATCGTTTACAAGTGAAATAGACTCCCTAAACAAAGCTTTGTATTATTTGATTTTTTTATAAACAATATTCTCCTCATTATTGTCCTCATAAAGAAGTTATTTGACTATTGGTTGGTCTGTGACGTAGATATGACTTTTGAAATAAATTTTCTCTGATCTAATTGGCTTCCTGACCAGAAAACTTCGAAGAATCTTATTTAAATTTCATACATTTTTAGAACTAACAGCCAAAATTTAGGAAAATGATGTTTTTTTTGTTCTGGAATTGTTTTTAAAACTGATTTAGACCAATACCATACATTTACAAATGTATGTATATGTGTCCACCAAAGTCTGCCTTACGAACTGCCCAACTGACATTCCCAAATTTCTTGTAATCAGTGTTGCTCTTCACCTAGATAAGTTACTCTCATTGAGTTGACGCACCCCATTCACCTGTTTTTTTTTTTTGGGGGGGGTTGCATCAGTTAGTAAACTTACATCTAGATGATTTACTCCCCTAAGTTAACAAGCCTCCTCTGCCATAGGCAGTTAAAAGTGAATGAAATATCCAAGCTTTTACTGATGCTCCTCCTTCTCTGCCTATAATATCCTATAGTATATATCTAATTATATGTACTTTAATTTCTAAATAGCAATGATTTTGATTTATGAATTGTTTGTTTTATTTTTGTCAATTCGTTTTTTTGTCCTTTTCATTTTACTTTGCTTTAACATTACTAACACTGATTATGTAACTGCAATATACTTTTCTATTAGTTGGTAATGAATTCACTGCTACAACTTTTAATATTGTTTAGATTTAAACAATATATACTGAAATCAATTACATTCTATGATGCACAAACCTTTTACAAGTGTTTCAGACGTGTTGGGCACATTTTGACATTGAATATCTTGAGAATTGTTTAATAGGGGATATGAAAAGAAATTTTTAAAAAGATCAATAGCTTTACAAAAGAAACTTAATTCCTTTAGCTTTAAAATGGCACCACTTTCATCTTTCTATCATTTATGATTAAGCAGATATGAAAATTTGAGATGTTCCCAAGACTTTTGGAACACTCTGTATCCTGATTTTATACTATTCAAAAGTATTTTTTCTCTTTTGTAATTGGTTAGAAATTTCAGAAAAAGAATTTAATCAAATCTATTTATCTTACAAAATATTCACGCTAACTATCGTAAAATATTTTAAATTTTGTAAAATTCTTAAACTAGATTCTAATTTGTTTATCTTTATAAAATAAATAAAATCAAAATTCTTTTTTTCTTTGTTTTTCTAAGATAATCTTTTTGTCTGTATTTAAAAGGGCTAGCCCATTGTCGCCATTTAAAGACTGTTCGTACGCACTTATCTGGCTTAGTTCACCATAGTATTGTCTCATCAACCCACCCTTCCAATGCCAACCTGGGACTTACCCCAGAGAAATGGCAGGAAATATGCCAAGATGGAAAGGTAACTAACTTCATGTCAATTTTCACTTTTATAGAATTTCTTTTTTTTTTTTCATTTTTGAAATTTTTTCATAAATAATAATTGACCTTATTTTGATGCATATTTAATCTATTATATATATGGAACTTTGTTGTCTGTCTGTGTGTATGTATGTTCATTCCTTATGGACTCCTAATGGATGAATCAAACAGATGTATCTGAGAATTTTCCTAGCTAGGTTTTTATTCCTCTGATGATTAACAATAAAAGAGGGTGGCTGTGATTAAGAGTAAAACAATAAAAAATTGCCCCTTGGATAGCCCCATCAACCATTTTGCCAACCCCTGATCTAGAGTAAAGCTATTAAAATAAAATATTTTTATTATTGCTATTTATATCAATCTAAGCCTATGATAATTAATTAATTAAGCGGTCAATAAGGTTGAGGTAAAACTCATTTTAACACATCAATGCAACAGAAATCCGGCTCTACGTCTGTCCAGCAACTGGCGGTCATCCGGTCGTCCTGTCCCTGCGTCTGAATG
>JAUZSX010000019.1:957559-975623 GCA_034780655.1 Idiosepius hallami | reverse complement strand
CTAAAGGCATAATGACTCATGAAAAGTTGATTAATATGCGGAAAACCCGAAGCGACTTTTGGCCCACCCTATATAAAAATCCTAATAATCAAAATTACACAAATGAACAACAATAATAAAAAAAAACAAAAAAAATTGCATTTTTTTTTTCTTTTTTAATTTTCAAAAGTAAAACCTTTGGACACGAGTTCAATTCACATTGCGGACTGAAAAAATACTTTTTAATTTCTTGTTTATTTTCTTACCTTGTATGAGAAAAAGTCAATGGACTTAGAGGGGGGGGTAGAGATATTTTATTTTTTTGTAATGTTTAATAAATACACACATAGACAGAGAGAGAAGAGAGAGAGAGAAAGAAGAAAAAGAGAGAGAGAGAAAGAAAGAAGAGAAAGGGAGAGAGAGACAGACAGAGAAAGAGGGGGAAAGAAAGAAAGAAGAGAAAGAGAGAGGAGAGAAAGAGAGAGAGAGAGACAGAAAGAGAGAGAGAGAGACAGAATGAGATAAATAGATAGATAGATAGATAGATAGATAGATAAACAGACAGACAGACAGACAGACAGACAGACAGAGAAAGAAAGAAAGAAAGAAAGGGATAGATTGATAGATAGATAGATAAACAGACAGACAGACAGACAGAGAAAGAAAGAAAGGGATAGATAGATAGATAGATAGATAGATAGATAGATAAATAGAGATAGATAGATAAACAGACAGACAGAGAAAGAAAGAGATAGATAGATTGATAGATAAATAGACAGATAGATAGACAGATAGATAAACAGACAGACAGACAGACAGAGAAAGAAAGAAAGGGATAGATAGATAGATAGATAGATAGATAAATAGAGATAGATAGATAAACAGACAGACAGAGAAATATAGAGATAGATAGATTAATAGATAAATAGACAGATAGATAAACAGACAGACAGACAGAGAGAGAGAAAGAAAGAAAGAGATAGATAAATAGATAGATAGATAGATAGATAGATAGATAGAAAGATAGATAGATAAATAGAAAGATAGATAAACAGACAGACAGAGAGAGAGAGAGAAAGAAAGAGATAGATAGATAGATAGATAGATAGATAGATAGATAAATAGAAAGATAGAAAGATAGATAAATAGTAAGATAGATAAACAGACAGACAGAGAGAGAGAGAGAAAGAAAGAGATAGATAGATAGATAAATAGAAAGATAGATAAACAGATAGAATCCGAACGAAATAGATCGCTGAGATAGAAATTGAATGAAAAAAAAACAAAAAAATAATAAAGGAATTTGGATTCACAAAAGAAAAAGATTTTCTGTAGAAGGAATTATAGTAGTATTAATAGCAGTAGGTCTGTAAAACCATTGACTTCGATTGAGACCCTCTCCCCTACCCAGCCCAGAAAACAAAAACAACCTGGGACAAAAACAACAACAACAACAACAACATAAAACGACGACAGTTATCTTGATGTGGATAATAATGCTGATGACGATGATGGTGAGGATGATAACTGACGTCTATAAAGGAAGTTTTTGTTTGTTTTTTTATTTTTTTCATTTTTTTTTTCATCGTGGTACCTGCGTCGATTGTAGCGGAGGGGGCACCGGGCGTTGACCCATGCTTTCCTCGTAGGTGGGCAGCGTCTCCGAGTAGGGCGGTGGTTTCAGGTCCGCACACACTTCCGGCATGATGTTGTTATTCAAATAGAGGCTCGAGTAGGGCGGTGGTGGTGCGTCTATCACAGGCGGAGTTGGGGCCACTTGGGACGTGTCTGAAAATAGAAATTGAACAAAAGGGGTAGTGTTGATAGTGTGAGACCTGATGGTTGAGCATAGGGCTAGTGACTCTTTCTTGTAAAAACAAGTATGCTACAGAAACAGCAAAAAATAAATTTGCTGCCTAATGCACCATGCACCACTGGGTGTAATGGTTGAGCATAGGGCTAGCAACTCTTTCTCATAAAAACAAGTATGCTACAGAAATAGCAAAAAAACAAAATTTGTTGCCCAATGCACCACTGGGTGTAATGGTTGAGCATAGGGCTAGTGACTCTTTCTCATAAAACAAATATTGCACAGAAACAGAAATTTGAGAATTAATTGGAGAAGGTATGAAAAGAGAAGAAAACTTGCAATTCCAATGAATAATAATATTTATTGAAAATAGAGAAATATTTGTATGAAAAGGCTTGATTCTATTGGAGAAGGTATTAAACGATAAGAAAACTTGCTATTCCAATAACTAATGATATTTATTAAAAATAGCAAAATATTTTTATAAGAGGACTTGATTCCATTGGAGAAGGTATCAAAATATAAGAAAACTTGCAGTTCCAGTTATAAATAATATTAAAAATATCAAAATATTTATTGGTCTGTCTAGATGCAACTTATAATACTTTCTCATAAAAACAAGTATGAAGGCTGCGACAGAGGATGACCTCCAGTCATCGTGGTTATCCATGCCATTGGAACAAGGCCTTCCTTTGCCATGGGGCCGTGTGGTGAATGCAGGTGCATCAGTCTATCCACATTAAAAGACATCGCGCTCAGGCGTCCTCCCGAAAGGATCCACAGGACCCAAGACGGAGGACAGTCATACTCAACTATGAGTGACCACCATGAAAAAAAAAATAGTAAATATTGGGATATTCCTAAAATGGTAGAATCTTATTTTAGCGTCCCTTACCCCAGCTACCATCTTTTCTTCTTCTCGCTTAAGTACAATTTGATTGGAACCCTAACCCTAACCAAAAACCCACTATTTATTGAAAATTAATTCGTTTTCCAATAATGCCCCTTGTCAAAATATTTTCTGGGATAAGGGACGCTAAAATAAGTTCTACCCCTAAAACTATCTGAGGATAAAAAAAGAATGTTTTAATAAAAACAAAATATTTTCTGGGATAAGGGACGCTAAAATAAGATTCTACCCCTAAAACTATCTGAGGATAAAAAAAGAATGTTTTAATAAAAACAAAATATTTTCTGGGATAACAGGACGCTAAAATAAGATTCTACCCCTAAAACTATCTGAGTACAAAAAAAGAATGTTTTGATAAAGACAAAATTCTGGATCAATCCCTTCTTTCCCTCCAGCTATGGGTTAATAGCACATGTTGTGTTATTCCATTGGTCCTCGTATATTCGTTCAAAAGAACAGTAAATTAAACTTACCAGCTAAACTCCTGTATCGGTTGCCTACTTGTGTTCTTGGAATGTTGACTGGATGCTGAGGTGGCTCAGACGTAAAGATTTGATGTACAAAATATCTTCTTCGCATCCAATACCCTCCGCCAGAGCAAATCACCAGTAATAACAACACGCATAACCTGCCAAAAAAAATTAAAATACCTTTTGCTGTAAAAAGTCAAGATAAGATAAACTTTGCGGCAAGAGTGTCGTTTCACGGAATAAATAGCCTCAACTCCTTTTTCACATAAAAGGAACGGCTCTTCTCTAATCACCGTTTTTTTATGTTATCATGAAAACAAACAATCGCTATTTGAGAAGTTAACAGTTTTAAATAAGCTGAACTTCTTTTTCAAAAATAAAAAATAGAAAACTTTTTTTTTAACAAGAAAACAATTAAAACATTTTTTTTAAACAAGAAAATAATTTAAAAACGTTTTACTAATCTAAACCCCCCCCAAAAAAAAAATTTGCATGTTTTCTTGTTAAATTAATTATTTTCAATTTTAAACAAGAAAAAAATATTTAAATCACAAATGAAATAAAAAAACTCTTTCCAATAGAATTATCAATTTTAAATAAACAATTAGTTTTTAAAAAATAATCATGTGTTGTTTAAGGTAAAGAAAAACGTTTATAAATTTTCTTTAAAAAAAGTTTTGTTTTCATAATTACATAAAAAACGGCGATTAGAGAAAAACTGTTCCTTTTATGTGAAAAAGGAGTTGAGGCTATTTATTCCATGAAACGGCATTCTTGCCAGCATCTTTGGGTCAAGAACTTAGAAGCTTGCATGCTTGACAACTGGTATAAATAAGTGGTTTGGGTCTGTTTTCAGAGCTCACCCCCTTACTTTAGAAAAAAAAAATTATGTTGCAAGTATGTGAATATTTGCTGGAGTCTTGTATATGCTGGAATTCAAAAAGGACAGAAACAACAAAAGAACAAATGATTTTTTTTTTATAGAATTTGTATTTAAGCTGAAAGATACAAGTCTACACATTTTTAGATCAATCAATACTTGTCCAGGATTCTGTGGTCCTAGGCTTTTTACAGATTTTTTCGCTTTTCATCAGGTGGATTTTCTTCCAATGCCAGCAACTGTTTATACTTACCATTCCAAAATTGACAGGAGAAAAAAAAATAAAATTGGTGGAATAGGGAACCCTTGTTACAGTATGGATTAGGGTCAGGACATAAAAACTTAGCTGGTAGTTTTAGCTTTTTTCTCTCAAGGTGGGAGGGGAATAAAAAATTTCTCTTGATTTGGAATTTATCAGCAATGCAATATAAAACTGCAATTACCATTAGTCAACATGAAAGGACATAGGAAGGTTGCCACAATTGAGGTTTGCAGGGAGGGATTCTATTATTTTAAAAGCCCACCCCCTTTAAATGGCATGCTTGAAAAGCCCCAACCCTAAAGGCTGAAAATGAAACCAAACACTTACATGACCAGATAGCAGACCGCATTAATACTGGAAGTCAGCAAGTAGAATCTCTGCTTCCTTGGACAGACAAGGGAAACAACTGGTCAGCAACATCTTTGCTCATTACTTCTTCCAAATACTTTAGGCAGGCTTGCAGCTTCACTTTTTTTTGGCTTTCTCTTTAGTCTTGATTGACTATTCTATATATCTCTAAGCAGGAGAAATTCGACTAAGGTGAGGTTCACACTCAATTCCTCTCGGAATATTTCATTCCCCTGGTCTAGGAGACAGCACAGCTAGCATCGACGCAGGTACAGCAGCAATTTATTCATATCATTTTTTCACCGCTACATACAAGCACCAGCACAACAGCAATCACCGCCACCACCACCGCTGCTACCGGCACATTCTTCTGCTATTTATCACCTGGATCTAGTTAGGCTTTCGGATAGTTTGGGATTGTTTTCAGCACAGCTACCAGTTTATCATCCAGCTGGAGAGCAGATGTAGCAAATAAGGAGGAGAATTACTTACTACACAAACCAGACATGCATTAAGTAAGCAGCAGCACTTAAACCTAAATAACTGATTTTAACGAATTTAAGGATCAACAAGAAAACTTATGCAAAATTTAAACATTAAAATAATGAACTATAATTTATTTATCCAGTTAAAGTTTTATGAAAATTATTTTAGACCAATTTAATTGATTGGCGACTTTCAAGGCAAACTGAATAACAGGCAAATTTTCTTAAAGATTGGTTTGCTTTTGATTTAAAGTATAGAGTTTACACTACTGAGTAGATAATCCTTAATAAGGGAGAGAGAAAAAAAAAAAAAAAGAAATACTGAAATACATACCGATGATGGTACAAAGCAAATGGTAGAAGAACAACAGGAACAAAACTGCTCAACTATCGCCAGTTGTGAAGATTTGTTTGTTTTGGATTGTTTTAGGATTTTAATTTGGTAGACGGCGGCGGCGGTGGCGTCGGCCATGCCACCACCGAGCCGAGAGAGCAAAAGAGGAAGGAGAAGGAAGAGGTGGTGGAACCACCCTGCAACAACGACAACAGCATACTGACTGCCCTGCCTGCACCCGTGCCTGCCCTGCCTGAACAGCTTACACAGCAACCAACAGCACTGCAGCAGCGAACCAGCAGAAAAGCCCTGCAGCAGATATATACCACACACCACCCATGAATATCTCAACACTTGACAGACATTATAATTTGTTTAAGAATTTTAAGAAAAAAAATTTTAAACAATGAATACAAAACATAAAAAACAGACACAAATCAGTTGCACACGCAGATTGTTTTAAATTCTTTTGTTTAAACTTTTGAAAATAAAAGAATTTTAAAATTTAAATGTAATTTACGAGAAATAAAGAAAAATTCTATGAATCAAAAATTTAAGATTAAGTCAGTTTAAAAAAAAAAAAAAAACAAATGAGAAAATAAAAATAGTTCCGTTAATAACTTTTACTAGAGTTTCATGTGCTTCTAAAAATAATTTAAAACCCAAGCAAAGAGGACGGTAGCTCGGTCGGTGTGTGTGCGCATTTACATTATTCATTATGCTGATTATGATTTCAGTTAAACAAATATTTAAAAGAAAAATTAAGAGAAAGAAAGAATATTTTATTTCTAATTTACAAAATCCTTATGTTTGATTTCTTCAAAGCTTAAAAAAAAAAATCAGCAATACATTTAAATCACGAGGTTTTTGGAGTTAGATTTTTAATTTACCGTAAATTTGAATAAAAATTTCCTTTAATTTTTAAACGTTTTTCACCTGAGGCTAACAAATTATTTTTCAACTGGTATATATCCATTGGGCATAGTAACTTAAATTACAAAAAAAAAAAAAAAAAAAAAAAAAAAAAAACGGCCCTCAGTTTTTAATACAACGTCTTCGGTAAACAAGCTTTTACATAACGCAGGAGATAGATTATTGCCACTAGTTTTAGAGTTTTCTTTCCTTTAAAAAAAAGTTTGTTAGAAACTAATTTTATTTTGTTCATTATGAGAATTTTCAAAAATTGCTGCTGGGTCATTATTTTAAATATCTATGCTTCAAAGTATTAAATTATAAATTTTGTATTGTTTCAAACTAAAATGGAATTTGGTTTTACTTTTGCGTTGAGATTTTAAATTGGGGGATCGATTTACTAAAAATATTGTATTAGAAACTGAGCACTTTACAAATCTTTCAATATTGAACTATTTCTTAAAATCTTCTATAATTTAATGTATTCTTTTGCATTTTGAAAAAAGATACAAAGTAATGGAAACTAATGACCACGTGATCCACCAGTATGCAATCTTATTAGCAAACGACATAATTAAATTGCTTCCTTATAGACGGTGTATGGCCTCTTTAGCTAGTTTCTTAAAAATGCAAAAAGGCCATTAAATGTCCAATCGATAATCGAATAATTTTAAGAATTGTATGAAAAGAAATTAGAAAAAAATACGCTTTGAATAAACGATTTAAGGAGAGAACTAAAAAATCATGTAAGAAATGTTTTGGGTAGAAATGGAGTTTACAAAAGTCCAATTGGATAATCGCCTCTTCATTTAAGGCATGGTCTTTAGGTTAACAACGTATGCGTATTTTTTTTTTATTAGCAAATAACCATTTATTGATAATTTCTCACTTTCACATTTAATAAATCTAAAAGATAAAAATAGTCTGAAATGACGTCAAAATCATCCGAATATCAACCGCCTTAAAAAGAAAATTGTAAAAGTTACTTGCGAAAAACTAAGTTTCATGCATTTGTTTTGTGGTAGCCTAGGGAATCATGCCTTAAACGAGGATACGATTATTCACCATTGGGATTTTTCATATATCTATTTTTAGAAAAGCGGATTTTTCGGGTAACAAATTTGAAAATTACTACACAAACTATTTTACATTGAGACTTTTTTCGTTAATTGCTAAAAGTGAACTTTAAATTTTATTGAATTCAAGTCTTAAATTTCATTTGAATTATATGAATTTAGTTTTGTAATCGTTAATTATCGATTCCGTCTGTTGATAAAAGAATTATTTAAGAGAATGAGATGGATCTGTAGCTATATATATTTTTATGTCTATTTGACGGAATGGCTTATTTATGTAGCAATAAAAAAAATTTTAGGAAGAGGCCCACCCAACCCAAGTAGTCAGTTAAAAAAAACTAAATGGGAAAAGGATTTTATGAAGGAAAAGTGAAATTATTTAGAGGCAAATTTTGTGAAAAGACGGACGACGAAGACGACAAGTTAAAATATGGATTGATTAATTGATAAGATACCACCAATTTTTAGATTAATCCAACTGCAGATGCAGCAAGGAATTTTAAGTACACAGCAAGCACATAACACGGCAATCAACAGGAACCTGGATCGAGCCTGGATCTGAGTTGACTCCGCCGCCCTACAAGACAAAAATAATCTTGTCATCTCATCTTTATCAGAAGAAAAAAAAATTTTTTTTTTTTAACAAACACCTTTTTAGCAACGATCGACGTACATTTAAGCATAAGCAGCCCTCCCCCTAAAAATGTTTGAAAAAAAAAAAAAAAGTACTGACAAATTGTTTGTTTGCTTTTCTCTTAATGATGGCATAAAGTACAAATTAAAAATAAAAAAGCATATTTAAGTTTTTTTTTTTTTTTTTTTTTTTTTTTTTTATTATTTCTTTCATTTGGGTTCTGGTTTATTTGCCGCCTCGAAAGCCAATTTTGGTTGTTCGATTGTTTCTTTTTTTATTTTTTATGTAGGTATCAAGCCAAAATGTTAAACAGGACTAAGAAAAACAAAAGTATTTTTTAACCACATACACTTTTATGGTGAGCAAAGAAAAAAATCGTAAATTAAAAGTTACAAAATAAAATGGATAAAAAAACAAAAACATTTACTAATTAAAGCATTAAATTATTTACAGAGGGAGGGAATGAACCTTTTCAAACATTAAAAAGGTTAGCAATTAATCAAAGAGATGGAAATCATATTTAGAATATTAAAATGGAAAATAAATTTTACGCCTTTAAAGGAGGGGGATTATGGTTCAGGTTGCTTTAATTAAAAATAAGATATGTAAGAAAACAGAGGAAAAAAAATCAAACTGAGGAAAATTATTCCAGACGAACATTTTTTATATATATAAAATATAGCCATGGATCGAAATGAAAGTATGTTTTGGAAAGTCAATGCATTATTTAGCAGAAATTGGTAAGCCTTACATTTGAACAGCTCTACACCATGCACACCACCACCACCGTCATCATCATCGTGAGCAGCAACAACAGCAGCGAGTGGACATCATTGGTCGGTCAGTCAGGCTGGAGAAGGAGGAAAGTATACAATGGACCGAGCGGGCACGCACGTGGATAGAGTAGTATCTTTGAGTAAAGGGCTAGGGGGTGACAACAGACACTCGCCGAGAAGATAATAGAATAGTAGTAAGAGTAACCACCAAGTCAAGTGTCTTTTTTTTTAATTTTTTATCACGAGGTGAAATCTAAAACCAAACAAAGAAAAAAAAATTATATAGAAAGAGAAAAATTGGGGTGAGTTAAAAAAAGTTTTTCACGTGACTAAAAAGAATGAAAAGGTTTTTGTCTGAGTGCGCATATTTGTGTAAATAAACTTGATGAAATGCGTTATTTTGAAGAAAAGATATCCAGAAAAATAAGAAAATTCAGGGTTACTACTAAGAATTATCTTCCCGACAAGCTTTTTGCCGTTTTTTTTTTTTTTGTTTGTTTTTACTTTGTGTATTTTTTTTTAACTCTCCAATTTCTCCGTTGTTAGATTTCAGTCTTCCTCGTCAACTTGCTGCTTGTCTTTGAGACTGTTGGAGTTGGCGTCCGGAGAAGCCTCAGGAGAACAGCTCCGGCTTCGTGGGGACCGGCTACGACTTCGGCTCCTACTCCTACTTTGACTTCTCGATTTGGAAGAGTTTTCCCTGGGACCAGTACCACCGCTGGCGTTAGAAGCGGCAGGAGCCGAGCCACCGCTACCACTAGCATTAGCTCCACCGGTAGCAGGACCACCGCTACTACGTCCTTGACTGCCTCCACGACCGCCTTCGCTACTCCGAGCTGGACTTCCAGGACTCCGACTCCGAGAACGACTCTTCCTGTCGTCCCGGCTTGGACTACGGCTTCGAGTGCTCCGGCGACTACCTCCACTGCTTCTCTTTTTGCTGCCGCTTTCCTTACTCGGTGGGGTTGGGCTGCGACTGTAGTGTTTACTACGGCTGGAACGAGAATAAGACGGCGAGCGGGAGCGTGACCGGCTCTTGTAGGATCGAGACCGAGACCGGCTTCTCGAGCGGGTGTAGGATCGTCTCCTTCGTCGAGACGATCTTGACCGTGAACGGGACCTGGATCGAGAGTAAGATCTTCTCCGGGAACGGTAAGAACTGTAGCCTCCACCACCACCGCCGCCGCCACCACCACCACCTCCCCCGAATCTTCTTGGCGGCGGGCCTCGACGGTAAGGGTCTGCTGGTCGACCATATCTGGCCATCTGTACACGCAACTCGCGACCATCCATCATGGCCCCATCCATAGCATCCATGGCGTCGTCAGCATCTCGTTTGTCGAAATAACGAACAAAAGCAAATCCTCGGCTCTCCCTAGTAAATCTATCGCGTGGGATGTAAACGTCTCCAACATCACCATATTTTTCAAAAGCACGTCGTAAATCCTCCGGTGTTGTCCTGTAAGTGAGATTGTCAACCTTTAACGATACCATGACTTCCAAATCAAGTTCGGAAGGACCACGACGACCGTAGCTCATTTGCTTTATCTTGTTCAGTATTAAAAATCAGCACAAGATGGCGATAGAGAAAAGGGGTGTCTTTTTTTTCTTCTTCCAGTTGGGTGGGATATTGAATGAATACAAACTTAAAAATGTCTTATGGTTTTCCAACAACGGACAAAGTTGTCGTTGAAGGTATAAAAATGGTCCAGTGGTTGAAAAAAAAAAAGATTTGAGTATAAGCGACACTTAACACAATCCCGCGGTGGACACCGCAGTGAAAAAGTATAGCTGTGACTGCAACTGAATTAGTGCTTTGTTTCCGGTTAACCTCGTTCTGACAAGCCAAATCTTACGCGCTACAATGTTTGACCAATCAAAAATAAGAAATCGTGTCACATGACTATTAAATATTCATTAAATATTCCTCAATATTACTTGCTTTTATATTTATCACTAATTTATGATAATTTTCGTATTAATTTTTCTTTCATTTAAGAAAAACATTTAAATTTTTTCAAAAATTAATGTACAATATTTTTTTACCCATATTAAATTCCTGATCTGGAAAAATAAAAAATCACGAAAATAACGAAAACTGCAATGATAAAAAAAAATATTTTCATTTTCAAAATTATATTCATTTTTGTTTTAAGAAATTTTTATTTAGAAAGATTTTGGTTATTTAAAAGATATAATAAAAATTTAATAAACGATTTTTAACTTATATTGTGTAAACTAAACACAATATAAGTTAAAAATCGCCTTGCAAAAAATGAAGCACGCGGTCGCCGGTGTGACGAGTGATGTTGTCGAAGAAAAGTTCAAATCCTTGACCTTGAATATTTTTCTTCATTAAATAAAAATATAGGTTACCTTAGTCCTTTTTTGTATCCTAAATAATAACTAGAATTTGTCTTCCCTTTTTTTTTTACTTAACTTAAATGTGAAAAATTAACTGGATAGAAAAAAAAGGTGTTTGATAAATATTTTTTAAGCAGTCAGCCAGCCTCCAACAGTCGTAATATTCGTCCATTTTTTTATTATTTTTGTTAAACTGTCGTTACTCGTGCTAAAAACCTAACCTTTACAAAAAAAACATGGAGAAATAGAATTGAAATATTGCTGGTCTAGTCACAAAAAAATAATATATATTTATCTTCTAATATTTTTTTTTGAAAGAAAATAAATTATTTCTAGTTTTTGTTGTGGCATTTTTAATTTCAGCTAAAAACAAGTTTAATTTTTTTTTAATAAAAAATAATTGTTTCTTTAAAAGTACTTAAAAACCTCGTGATGTAAAAATCTTTTAAAATATAATTCTTATATTTTTATTCGATAATTAAGTAGTTAAATAATCATACTAAGATTTTTATTATTTAAAATCGTTAAAAAAAAATTCTGGATGGAGGAAAAAGGAAGCGTCTTTCGTTAAGCTTCTCCAAAAATAATGGTGTAAATTAAAAAAAATTTAAATGATTAATTCACCGAATCAATAAAACTAAGAAAAAAAAAAGAATGTGGCAGTGGAATGGCCCCCACCCACGTTTAATATTTTTATAGAAAACTGACAGCAAATTATTTCATTTTTGAAGTACCAGAGAAGCCGGTGTGGCTAGATTAACACGAACATAATAATAATAATAATAAAGAATATTGTTATTATTTAAATTATTCCAAAAAGACGTTTTTTGGGGGCAGAAGTTACTAAATAGCTTTAATCTTTGGACATTTAAAGGTTGACTTTAGCGACCTAATGATTTTTTTTCAGTAAAAAAAATGGATTAGGAATTTTCTTGATACTTTAAATATCTTCGCTTCTTCACTTCCAGGCAGCTGCTTAGAGGCTCTGCCTCAGTCAGCAGCTTTACAGAAAAGTTGTCTGAAGTAAAATTTTAATCATTTAATTTTTTTCCACTGTTTCTTCTCTTCTGTGTTTTTACTTTTTTGTTTAAATTATTGTCCAAAAAAGGATAGAAAATTATTTCACATTTTTTTAAAATATAAAAGTTTAAAAAAAAACAAATTTGAAAATAATTTAAGAAAATCAGAACCTAACCAAACATAAAAGCCAGTATTAAATTTTTCATGTTCATATTTTTTTTAAATGTAGAACCAATGGACTTCTAATACATTTAATTAAAAAGAAACAATTTGCAACAATAATCAAACAATTCTTTTTAATTCATAAATTATTTTCTTTCGTTACCTCTAAACAAATTCTCCCTTTTGAATTTTAATTGTCCACACACACACACTGGCTGGCAGGCTGTTTAGCCGCTCAGTCAACGTAACGAGTTATGAGTTAGTAGTGCTTTTTCTTTTTTATGACAAATATTTAGCATCTAAGGTATGCCAAGAGCAATAATAAATACCACACATTAGACATATTTTTTTAAATTATTTTACAGACAGATCACTTTCAGTTGGTTCTAATCTAATGAGTAAACAAACACAATAAACTGCCATATGCGCGCGACGCGATTGGGCCAGGGTGATTTTATTGCTTACTCGCTTGTTTTTCTGTTATAAACTGGTAAATTTAAAGTTTATATAAGAATTTATTCATTTTAATTAAATAAAGTAGATGGGAATTTGTTTAAACTAATACAATTATAACACAAAGTATAAACAATAAAGAGCTTCGAATTCAAAGTTGGGAGTCGTTAGAATACCTTTTTTGTTCGAGCTTAAAAATTCGCGGGTAAATGTGAAAAGAAAAGCACGGGGAATCATATGTCTAGAAACTGCCTATTGCGTATACAAAAACTATTAAAACAATGTTTAAGACAAAAATAAAATTATGTGCAAGCAGTTTAGGTTTTAGGATTAAATAATTAATTTTCAACTTAAAAAAAGAATAGTAATTTAAATGTTTAGCCTTGATGTTTTACTTTTAAAAAACATTTTTTTCTTCACAATGTAATTTTTTTATGTTTTTTGTTATAAGTTAAATAGATAATTCTTACAAATAACTATTAAAAGATTAGATTTTAAATAAAATAAAAATAATGCAATATTTTTTACAACTTTTTCAAAAATATTCTTTTGAAAGAACTTTAATTTACTTATTAATCTTATGGTTAAATGCAAAGTTGATTTAGTTAATAATTTTACAAATGTAAATTTGATTTTATTTAATTTTTCAGTCCGGCTGGTCTTATCATTGTATTATTTTGGTTTACCGACTTCTCCCGACGAACGAACAATTATTCATCACCCGACCTGACAATTCATCATGGTCTATTCATTTCCTCACTAGACGTTTCATCACGTGGTTTTTTAATCACGTGGACAATTCCTCACCCCAAAGAAAAAAATTACATTCATATAATAATGTTATCCTTTAGACCCTTAAAGGTGGGAACATAAGGCAAAAGAAGGCACACTCCACACTACTACTACACTAATATGACACTAATCTGTTCCTTTAATATAATAGTGACTACTTGGTAAGTTAGGATCAAAAGGGTTAATTATGTTTTTATTACGTTAAATTTTTAGCCCCTTATGACAATTTTTACGAGAGATTACTAAAATAAAGTCATCCTCTTTTTCAAACGTTTTAACAAATAAACAATAAAAAATTATTTCAATTTATTTTCTATTTTTCCATTTAAAAATCTAAACAAAAATAGTTTCATTTTATTTTAACTTAATGTTAGCAAACATTACAGAACTTAAATTTTAAAAAAACGCCCAAGTGATGAGAAGTTCAAGTGATGAAAAGGTTTAGAGTGATAAATTGTCAACGTGATGAAAAGTCTAGTGACGAATAGACCATGATGAATAGCCAGGTGATGAAAAGACCGTACTACTACTACACCATTATTTTCACTTACAATTGCATTGAAGTATAGAGAGCACAATTTTTGGTCATGTTGGCTCTAAAGAGATGACTTAGAAGAGTTGAGTTATTACTACCTCTCCCCTAGTTAGCCAGATGCCTTTAAGCAAAACTGACCAATATATTTATGAAAAATAGCCATTTTAAGCCATTAAAAAAAAGAATAAATACATTTTTGTTTACTGTAAGTACAAGGTAAAAAACACACAATGTGAAGCATTCACTCAATCAACTATCTGTGCAAGTGAAGTAAAGTGCACTGCACAGCAATAACATGGTACGGGGCAACCACTGAACCTAATGTTATAGTTTTGAGGTGGGGGAGACACTTGTATTAACTTTATTTTTAAATAATTGTACTAAAGAACTTTTGGGGGGTGAGGTGAAGCATTAGTCAAAGCTTGGACTATGGAATCGTATTACGTGAGTTCAAATTTCAGTCAAAAACCATTGCATCTACCTTTAGCTGCCTCAGGCAGATGGGGCTTGTTGACTTGGGAGAGTAGCTCATCTAGGTTTCCCCAATATGACATTCTTGAGTGACTACTTGATAATTTTTATATGTCAGGATCCAAAGATTTAACAAGTTTAAAACTCTTTTTCAATTTCATCACAAAATTCTGGGAAATAATTGCTTTTAAACTAGCCACAACTAGCAACCCGGATCCTGCCATCCAATCTTTTGGGTCCTTTTTGCTAAGGTTTCTCTTCCACATCATCTTTGTTGCATTTCCAGATGTCTTAGACCTAATATTATGTTATCTGAGTAATTATTTTTAAAGTGGTCTGGTTTGGTTTGTTAGTGAAACCGGCACATTAAACTGGTCATTAATGCTGAAACTGTTATTTTCTTAATTCATATATTCTTATTATTTGTTTGTTGAAGTTAGTCTGTGCCCAGTCTATTGATTATATTTTAAGAATTGTCATGAGGTAGGAGATTATCGAAGTTATTACACCTTTCAAGTTTGGTAGTGATTAGTTTGTATTTGGTACAGTCCATTGATTGTATACCTGATATTGTGATTCGGTATTACATTTTTAAAGCAGTTTTACTTTGAAGGTTGGTATTGGTGAGTTAATGCTCTGTACACTGTACCATTGAGTGTATTCACAGAATTATGAGAGATCATTGTAATTTGGCCTTTTTTAATTTAACATTATATGTTGTTTTGGCCTTTTTTTTACTTGTCATTTGTCCTTTTCCTGGTCTTGCAACCCTGGCTCTAGCGAATAATCTTAGCCACTGACCATGTTATTCTTCTGTGCAGTTACAACTACAGAGAACACTGCAAACAAGACATTTCCAATTTAAAGCTGCCTAAACAGTTCCTTCAATATTTGCACTTGACCAGTTTTTGACATGATGGTGCTATTTGACATAAAGGTGCTATTGAAGTGCAATACACCACCCAAACTACGTTATTTTGTCCCCAAGCCCAACTTGATGATGATAGTAAGTCCTTCACTTTGCACAATGACTGACCGTATGTGTGTCTAGTCTGTAAGATAGATTTTGTAAATCTCACTTTGTGCAATGTTATCTTGATTTGTTATTTCCATTATTGATTGGCATAATTTCTTGATTAAGCCAAAAAGACAACATTCTGCAATCTGACATACTTGTTTTCTTTTAGCAAGGTTAGAAGCAAAAGGAGTGATTCTGCTGTACTGTAGGATGCAATATCTACTTTGATTAATACAGTTGTCCATTGAGTGTCTTTTAAGTAAATCATCAATCAGTTTAAGTGTTGCCATTTCAATATGTAAATCCCCAAACAATACAACAAACTTATCCTCTCCATAAAATTCTGACCATTCCCATTGTATTTGCTTAACAAGGACAGACAACCGTTGGTCGAAAGCCATAAATGGCTGGAAGGGTGTCCACAATTTAAAAACGATGCTATTTTCTTCAATTTATCCATTGCATGCTTGATTGTTGCTACTGAATGAGTTTGTTCTTACCAAAGTGGTTGCTTTGAGGAAATAATGATATTGACATTTGATCCTCTATTCTTTGATGAATGGTAGGCAGACCAAAAAATAGGCTTGAGTTTTTTTTTACTTCTTCTGTGGAACCGACACATTGAAGCCATTTATATTCAAGATAAGTGTTTTGAACGAAGTAACCCTGATCATTTATACTAGTTGTCATTTTTGTGGAGGTCAGAGGATTTGGTTTTGATTGAACATTTATTCATATTCCCTCCAGCTATGGATTAAATAGCGAATATTGTGTTATTAAAGAAAAAAAACTATGTGTTTATGCAATGTTTGTTCTTGACATTACATACCTGATATTGTGATTCAGTATTGCATTTTCAAAGCAGTTTTACCTTCAAGGTTGGTATTGGTGAATTAATGCTCTGTACACTGTACCATTGAGTGTATTCCCAGAAAAAGGTTTATATGCTGCAAAACACAAATAAACAAACAAACAAACAAACAAATAGATATGCTGGTTTTATGTTTAGATTTTGGCTTTAGGGTAATGAACTCCCCCTTATGACAACCCACCAATTATAAAGAATCTTGATGTTAAAAAACAGATAGGTGGGTCCAGTGGTCCACCCATTTTTGGAAACCAAAAACATCTAAGCATTTTGGGAAAAAAAAAGACTTAAATGAAAATTCATAATCAGTTCAAAATTAAAAATAGAGGTTAAAGTTTTGCTTTCACAAAATGTTAAAGGAAATTATGAAAACAAATGCTTGAAAAATGGCTTTATATATGTATGTATTTCATGTTTGAAAAACAAAAAGAAAATTGTTCAAATCACTTTTTTTTAAGATATGTAACTTTAAAATTCTAAAGAAAACTAAAAAAACACTCACACCTTTCAAACATTTCAATCAATAATAATCAAAATTGTAAAATTCCAATACTTATTTGTGAGAATTTTTTACAAAATTAAATTTAAACCAAGGTATTAGAAATTACGAGACAAACTGCAACAGTTCAACACCATGAGCACATTGGGTGACTAAATCAGAGTGAATTGGGATTCTTTTCTTAAACTTTCTTAAACTTTGAACTTTAAACGCTACCTACTTTTTGGTTTCTAAGAATTAAATTTTTAGAAATAAGTTTGTCTAGACTGCAGTATGAAAAATACCTGATTGTTCGTTGATATTTTTTAAATATATATTTTTAACTAACTTCTACTTCTTTAATTAAAAAATAGAAATGGTTATGAATTTATTACAGTTAAACATTACTAAAACTATTTTTGATTTACAGCTTAGGGTTAGGGTAATAAAAATATCAAATTTTCAAATTTAAAGATAATTTTCATTTATGAGAAGCAGTGCCATGCTTAGCCACCTTGCGGCCCTGACGCAGAATGTGACTAGTAGCCCCCATTCCCTGAAAAAAGGTAATTACCCCCCCCTAACATACAGGAGCCTTTGATCAAAGACTTTATATACATTCCTATAGAAATATATGTATCGAGAGAAAGAGAGATATATCGAGAGAGCGATGGTTTGATTGGTGTATATTTCATGTGTGAAAATGATTTTCTAAATAAATCCTAACAATTAATTCTTTTAGAAAATTTTTGCCCAACTATCTGTTAGGCAACGAGACTTGTGGCCCCTTCAGAGCTTGCGGGGGACCCTTAGCACGGCCCTGATGGGAAGTTATAAAAAAAAATAAAAAAGTCCAAGAAAAAAAATTTTTAAATAGAAAACAAAAAAAATATTTCCAGATAATTTCTAAAATACTTTTATTAATCAGGTTAAAAAACGATTTTTCAAAAATTGTATTGAATTTCATTTATTTTTCAATATTGTATTACATAGTAAAACTATTAGGAACCTGCCAGAATATAATATA
>JAUZSX010000019.1:887898-900950 GCA_034780655.1 Idiosepius hallami | reverse complement strand
AAATAAATTCACTTTTAAATGTTCTCATTCTTTTTAGTAAATATTTTTTTAATAAATAATTTTGGCTTCAATGATCGTTGAGGTAAAAAAAAAATTATTCAAATGTCCTGTCATACCTAACTCACTGTTCATAACTGTTATTTTTTTGTTTTTTGCACTCACTGTCACTTTTGGGATTCGTCGTGACCAGTTAATTGTTTATTTTGGTTAAACATAAAACAATAACAAAACTATTTTTTCTTTCAGTCAAATGTAGTTTCGAATTAAATAATGAAGAATTTAAACATGAGAAATTTAAGGAAAATGAATTTTGGATCTTTTCTAGAAGACCCCCGCCACTAATGTAAAAATCAGAATTCTAAAAAAATACCACCGCCACGGGGAAGTAACACCCATAACACTCACTAACTTTGAGTGAGTCACTCCAAGAATGAACCTACTGTCGCTCTCGTCTCAGGTGGCTTAGGGTTAGGGTTGAGGGTTTAGGGTTAGAGTTAATAAAACACATTTTTACTTTTACTTTTTTTGAGTATCCCAAACATATATATATATAATATATTTTTATATAATTTATTATCTCCCGGCATGCAACGCGACCAATTTCCGTCCTCAAACTATTTAAATCGGATGTGAACAAACAGATTTCCTTTCGGCCTGATGACCGCGCAGGCGAGAAGCTGACAGTTGCCGAAGGCTGTTGACTCCGTGTCTACGCTTAACTTAACTAATATATTTATATACTTATAAAAAATATTTTAGAAAATAAAACCACATAAGATTATTTACGCAAGGGTTCTTTAAAAAAAGTGTGTGTGTGTGTGTGAGAGTGTGTGAGTGTGTGAGTGTGTGTGTGTGTGTGTGTGTGTGTGTGCAATGGTTCCCCAGGCCTACTTCATAATTTATTGTAGATCGACGAATGTCAACCCGGGCAACCCCATTCACCTCCGTCTGGTTTCAAAAGAGCAATTTTCTCACACACACTTCATCGACCGACTTAGTGTTTTTTTGCTTTTCATTGCTTCCACCTAATTCTCACTCACACAATAAAACAAGCGACAAGCTTTTAATGTTCTGAACGTGAATGGAATGGTTTTGACTGGGATTTGAACTCGTACAATGTGATTCCAGAGTCTAAGCTTTCACCACTTCTGAAAGTGAATGGAATGGTTTTGACTGGGATTTGAACTCTTGTAATACAATTCCAGAGTCCAAGCTTTTACCACTTCTAAAAGTGAATGTAATGGTTTTGACTGGATTTGAACTCGTGTGATACGATTCCAGATTCCAATCTTTTGCCACTTCTAAAAGTAAATATGGTGGTTTTGATTTAAATTTGAGCTGCTGTACCACTGTGCCCCTTGCTTATCTGCCAATCTGACCATTTGTATGTCTATTCACTCGGTTAATTGCTTGGCTCTAACCATGCCTGCTTACTTATCCCTAAACCTGGTTCCACCAAGTCCCCTTGCTGGTCTCTAAATCTTGGTCAAGCTCCCTTGCCTGTTGATTTGCTTGGTCTTCTTGCTTTTCAACTTTTTACAGACTGGAAACAAAGCTATAGCATTGGTAAAAGCTTGGACTCTGGAATCCTAGTACACGAGTTCAAATCAAAGTCAAACCATTACATTCATTTTCAGCAGTGGTGAAAGCTTGAACTCTGGAATCGTATCACACGAGTTCAATTTCCAAGTCAAAACTACCATATTCTCTTTCAGAAGTGGTAAAAGCTTAGACTCTAGAATCGAATTACACGAGTTCAAACCCAAGTCAAAACTACTTTACTTATTAGTAGGGCTGTGATAATATGCATTTAAGATTTTTCTTGTAACAGCCCTAATGATAAATATCATTTTCTTTTTATTCTTATTCGTAACCCTAGAGCCAATATCTTGTGTCGACCCCTTTTCCAGTCCTCACTGTTCCGAAGAAACCTTGAAGAAATGTTGGGCAACACTCAAAGAAGTTTTTGCAGCCGTCAAAGAAACAGAAGTAAGACCTTGAAGATGGTTTTATTAACAAATTAGCGTCATCAGGTGTAAATACAATTCCATTAAAATAGTTCTTACGTGTTCGTGTCATTGTGTAAATATAAGTGCGTAAATGAGTGTGCCTGTTAAAGAGCATCTGTGTGTAATTTACTGGAGGGAGTTCGACCTGAACTCTGTCACAGGGGGACAACAAAATAACAACAACGCCTCGTTGCAAGAACAAACAAACATGTATTACGGATAAATGAAGACATTACGAACGGTACAAAATGGTACAAACACATGAGTAGACATATTATCTCAACAGTTCAGTTCACAGTAACAGCTCGGTCGGCCCGCCCGCCGGCCCTCTCCCATCTTCACGACAGAGAGACACTGCTTTCTCCTCCACGTGCCTCGTTCATTTTGTCTTCTCTTTTTAACTCTGCCCTGTCACGTGGTCTCCGGTGTCAGCTCTCCTGACGCCAAAGTCCCTTCTTAATCTTGTTCCGGCGTCTTACATAAATAATAACACTACAAACCTTGCCTCCATATAAGCAGTATCTGAAAGTCTGTTTATGGAGGAGCAGAGACTGATCATGTCAGGTCAGTGTGAAGAGGAGAATCAGATTTGGAAAAACCCAGAACCTTCCAAGGATCCTTGCTAAAACATCACTGACAATACTCTCCAGCAACCCACCATATAGAGCCTAATCTTTTAATATTTAAAGATCAGATAAATGTTTTAAACACAGTATTTTCAAAAAAAGAAATAAAGAAAATCAAACTGTAATCAATTTTTGCTTGTTTTTTTGTAGAAATGCTGAATTAAAATATTTATTGATAGAAATTGAAATCTAAGTCATTTTTCTGAGAATTTTTTCAAATCTTTAATTTTAAGGCCATTCTCTGTTTTTTTTTTTTTTTTTAAGATCTTTCTTGGAAAGAAACAAGATCTTTGAATACTTTGATCTGTAAATATTAACTAAAATTGTAATTTTTTTAAACTTCCATCTGTACAAATAATTGTTATAAAAATGTTTTTTTTCATTTTCCTCAGGGACACACCTGCGTTTGCTACTATAATTGATGGCAATGGTCAAGTCACAGATTTTCTTCGTTTACAAGATTTGACCAAAAGAAGAAATGCTTGGAGGCCTAAAGACAAAGAAGCTAAAGTAAATTTTCTTTTTTATTCAAATTCTCAATCTAATATAACCATATTTATATTATTTAAATGTCTTTTAGTGTGTACTTATACCATCAATACTTTTTAAGTAGGTTGTTGACTCTTCTTTTTCTCTAGTTGAGACTATGGTTTTAAACATGTGGTCTTAGAGTTGTAAAAACAAGCTTACGATCCCAAAATGCTGCCCTTTGACCTCTGTTTTTTATTGCTGAATAAAAAGCATTAAATAATTAAAAAAAAAAAGTTGTAACATTTTGAATTGGACAAAGAAAATATCTATTTTTATATTTTTATTAATTTGAAATATTTAGTAAATTTGTATGTCTAAAAATAACTTAAGATAGTTTATCAATCATTAAATATAGTAAGAACTAAATTATTGAAATATTTTTTTTTCTTTTGTGATAGGAAAAAGACTTATCAAGATTGAAAAATTTTATTGCTAAGAAAAAACCACATGCTGTTGCTGTCACTGGAGAATCAAGGTATGATTTTTATTTAATTTCTTTTATACACATATATCTATATATAATGTATGTATATGAATAAATATATATGTATAAATTTACATTATTTTCACAATGATATAATTCTTAATTTGATGTTTTAAAGTGGAACAATCCAATATTATTATAACCTATTTGTACAACTCTTCTTATGAATTTTATCCCTTGTAATTATTAAAGATTTTTTTTTTGCTATGCATTATTTTAGAGAGGGTTTGATGATCATTGATGATATTAAGTCTATCATCAGTGAATTGGAACAAGAGGATCTGCCTCCTATCAATGTCGAGTTGATTGAACATGACTTAGCTTTGGTTTATGAAAACAGTAATCGAGCTATGGTAAGTGATTTTCTATATTTCTTTCCCATCTTAAAATCAAGGTTGAAATCAGCAAATTTAATGCATTTATAGAGACATAATGAATCCATATATTAATGGCATCTTTGATTTTCTTAGACAAACAATGAGTCTTTCTTTTAGTCAGGATTAAACCCATACTGAATGAACCTTATTCAAAGATTCTAATCGTTGGCCTTTCAGTCAACTTTCTACAGACATTTTCTTTCTACAGACATTTTCTTTCTACTATTGTCATTAAAGAGTGCCTAAACTTGTCTTCGTGCAAAAGGAAAGAAAGGCTTTCACCCAACACTTTGATAATGGTAGCAAGCATACAACCGTGATTTAGATAGTGCTCAATCAAATGTCTTTGGGATCATATGAGTTGGTGTATGATAGGCAACATCTTACTATTGGAGAAAATAGTGAGAAAAACAGTATATATAACTAGTAGATTAGATATAAATTTGCTATTTATTAACAAGTATTTTCTGCCTTGGTTTGATTTTTTAGATCTTCATGAAAATGACAAGTTTAAAACCTTATAGTTATTAAAAAGAAGCATGTAAGAGTTACTTCAGCTGAAAGTCATTTCACTTTTTAAGAGTGTTTTTCTGATAAGACAACTATGGTAAAAAAAAAAAATCACTGCTAACCAATAGCTTATTATTGAACTCTTATTAAATAATCTTTGTTTTTTATAAGTTTTTAATGTTTTTATCTTTCTACAGAATGAATTCCGGGATTATCCTCCTGTGCTTCGTCATGCCGTCTCCATTGCTCGTCGACTTCAAGATCCTTTGATTGAATTTGCTTCTTTATGCAATCCTGATGAAGATATTCTATGTCTAAAATACCATCCATTACAGGTAGACACACTAATTCTTTCATTTGCTGGTATTTAATATTAGTTCTATTCATTTACATATTGGAAGGGTGGCAGTTTCTCTGGTCATAATGGATTTTTTTTTTTTCGGAGGGGAGGGGGGTTCAGCTGTGATTTCCACTTTTGATCGTTAATTGTGTTCTGGGAGTAGTTAGTTATTTGGAGTCCCTTAGAGAGAGAGAGAGAGAGAGAGATTATTAGAATAGATGATTATTATTATTATGTCTTTTTTCTTTTTCCTTCCAGGATTGTTTGCCAAAAGATGATTTATTAAATGCTCTTCATTTAGAATTTATCAATCGTGTCAATGAAGTTGGAGTTGATGTAAATCAAGCCCTTGATTTTAATCATCATGCTTCCTTACTTCAATTTGTATGTGGCCTTGGACCCAGAAAAGGATCACATCTTACTAGAGTCAGTTTCTTTTTTTTATTTCTTATTTATTTATATATTTTCCTCATTTTAGCCATGTGCAAAATAAGTCTTGTACCACAAGTTTAGAAGTCATTTATTTTGGAAAATATTTTCTCTTAATTAACCATTTAATAAACAATTCATCAAATTATTATTGATGCAAACAAATTATAAGCCAATGTAAATTCTGTTATTCACTATTAATTTAATTCTAAATTATTTTTAAGAACTTTTCAAATTATATAAAAACAACCAAAGCCGTAATAATTTTTTTCTTTATTTGATATTTTTTTAAAGATTTTTATAATAAGAAATAAAGAGTAGTCTTACTTCCAGGAACAGTAATAATCTGTTTGCAAATCTTGTATTCATTTCTACTCCCCTGCCATTTTCTTTCCCTCCATTAAGATTTAGAGAAGGTCTGGTCAATTACTGTCAATTTCCACCAGCCATTCAACCTGGATTTAATATGTAGAAGTAAACTAAATTTGTTTTTATTTAATTTTAGATTCTCAAACAAAACAACAGCCGCTTAGAAAACCGTACACAACTTGTTACAGTGTGTCTTATGGGACCCAAGGTTTTTATAAATTGTGCTGGCTTTATTAAAATTGATACTAATTCTTTAGGAGATAGGTAAGTTGTTTTTTATTAATTGAAATATTAATGACTACCCAATCAATCTTTCATCCTATCATTATTGTTTTTTAAATTAAAAAAGAAACCTTTCTTTGTGTTTTGCCAAATTGATAAAATCTTTTAATATTACGTTTCCTTATGAAATATTTAGGACTGATTTTGTCCTCTGGTTCTATTTTAAGGACATCTCTTTTTTTATTTGAATGAGTTCTTTGTTAATATTCTAGCATAAAAAATACATATTATTTGGTTATTTGTGGCTAATCTAATCCTTTGTTATTATTATAAATTCTCACACCAGTCAAACACACCATTTTCTTACTGTTCATAACTGGTGGTTTTCACTGGAGTCAGAGTAACAAGTCTCCTTGTGATTGTCCAGCAAAATCCACTCTGTCCCAGTCAAAGACTGTATGGTGTCATTTCTCCTGTTTTTCTCCTATTATATCCAACTTATGAACCCTGATTCTGCCAACACCTGGTAATGCCCTCAGAAGGCAGTGACAATAATTCTCCATTGGGAGACTCATTATTATTTTTTATTTTTCTCTCTTTCAAGGATATTTCGACCTTATTAGCATTAGTAACCCTTAAAGGTTTGATATGACATATAACTAACCCCTTAAAACTATAAAATGATAATTCATTTGATATCTGATTATGATTTAGATAAATCAATTAAAAAAAGCTAAAAACTACTTAGGTTCATCTTCCAGGGAGCTTACTCTTGTTGATATGTCGGTCAAATCTCTATACATTGGAGCCTGTGGACTTGTAGTTTTTAATTCAATAAATTTTTATATGGATTCTTATCATGTTATGAGATCATATACTAATTTTTTTTAAATATTTGATTTTATTTGTAAAGCATGTTTTTTTATTATTTTTTTTTCCGTTCTGTTTGTTTTTTTTTTTAATTAAAAATTGATAAAGATTTTGTTTTGCATCAAATATCTATTTAAAACATTTTTTTTTTCTTTTTATTAGTACTGAAGCTTATGTTGAAGTTCTTGATGGGTCTCGGGTTCACCCTGAAACGTATGAATGGGCCCGAAAAATGGCAGTGGATGCTCTTGAATACGATGACACTGCTGAAGATGCAAATCCGGCCGGTGCATTGGAAGAAATTTTAGAAAGTCCTGAAAGACTTAAAGATCTCGATTTAGATGCTTTTGCTGAAGAACTTGATCGACAGGTATTTATGCAAAGAATTTACTAAATTTTGGAATTTGATAGTTCTTTCTAAATGGACTTTAAAAATAATGTGAAATAAAAACAGTAAATGCATCAGACAAAGGAAATTTAGCACAAGTGAAATCATTCAAAACAAATAAGTTAATCTTATAAAATAATGTGGAATAAAAACAGTAAATGCATCAGACAAAGGAAATTTAGCACAAGTGAAATCATTCAAAACAAATAATCTTAATTTAAATTGTTTTACAGTTAATAGATATTACTTTTATCTTATTCTTATCTAAAATGTTGAACACCAATCAAAGTTATGCACCAGGCCAGTTTCGTATGCTCATAAATTTCCCAGACGTTTTTAGAATGAGTGTTATCCTTACATCTGAACAAATTACTCCCCGGATATAACAAGCCTCATCTGTCCGAGACAGCTGATTGTAAATTAAATGTTTTTCACTAGGATTTGAACTCGTATGACACATATTCAGAATGTAAACTTTTACCACTTTTCCACCTTCACTGCTGCTCTCTGACATGGTTTTGTTTGCAAAAAAAAACCTCTCCTATCAAAATGGTTTAACTAGTGGTGAATGAAAAAAAAAAAGCCAGCACTAACCTAGATTACACCTAAAAATAAATAATCCATCAAAATAACAAAGTCTTTTAAATCAGCCTCCCACTTAAAGAATGGACTGTAGGATCCAGAAAGTCACACAAGGAAAGATTTTAAATGAATTCACTTAAATGTTTAACATTGCAGGGTTATGGAAATAAACACATAACATTGTATGATATTCGAGCTGAATTGAATCATCGTTACAAAGATTTAAGGACACCTTTCAGACCTCCAAACAGTGAAGAAAAATTCAATATGCTCACCAAAGAAACTCCACTCACATTTTATGTGGGTAAGTAAATGAAACTCCCAAAACTATTTATTCTTTTTTAAATTATGATGATGTTAGTGATTTAAAAAAAATATTTAATGTATTTCTGTCTGGTTGTTTGTCTGTCTCTCACTATATCTCAATATCTGTATCTCTCTCACTATCTCTCTCTGTCTTCCATATGTCACTTTTAGATACATAAATATTTTATGATAATTAAATTTTAATCTTAAAATTATATTTTAATATTAAGTGAAAGTTATCTTATTTATCTGATCCGATTTTTAGGAATTCTGTTTAAAGTTTTTTCTTTCTGTATTGCAACCAATCTGATTGTTTAAGGTAAACTGGTCCTGTGTGTTGTAACTGGCATTGCTCGTAAAAGACCCCAGGGAGAACAACTTGATGAAGCTAATCCTGTCAGGAATGAAGAAACTGGATTATGGCAATGTCCATTTTGTCAGAAAAAAGATTTCCCTGAACTTAGTGAGGTAGAATTTGCTTTTCCTTTTTTTTTTTATCCTTTATCAAAACAAATACACCTTTCTTTCTTTTTTTTTTTTTTTTATTTTTTTTTTTTTTTTTTTTTTTTTTATTTAAAAAATTTTTTGATTTAAAGATAATCTTACTGCTTATGATTCAAACAGGTGGAAAAAAAACATAATTATTTTTGTTTGATTTTTTTTTTTATTACTACTAGTTATAGTACAATAAGCATTTTTTTTTATTTGGGTCAAATATTGAGACTGATTTTAGAAAAGTCAAATAAATGGATACTACGTTGAATTATATTAACTTTTGTTCAAATAAGTTTGTTTATATAAAAATAAAAATGGAATAGTTCAAAAAAGCACAGATTTGTTTTCTATAGAAAGAAATCAAAATTAATATTTGCAGAAATACAAGGAAAAATTTAATCCTTTTCAATGCAGATCAAATTGTTATTGTTTTTCAAAGATTAAAAGCAACAAAACAATTTAACTTGAAAATGATCATTTTTTTAACAGATTTTCATTGTATTTCCATAAGCATTGATTTTAATTTTGTTGGTTATATAAGAAAGTTTCTATATCAAAGCATTTCAGTGTTTTTCTAAATAAATATCCATTCATATTTTTTGACATCAATTCTTTACTCTTTTTTTGATTTTTAAACAAATTATGTATGAAACCTTAATCTCTGTCTTAACTGAAATATTTATATGAAAGTTTCAATGTTAAAATACATGAAGGTGTGCTTTTTTGAATAAATACCCATCCTGATATTTTTAGATCTATTCTTTACTCTATTTTGATTTTTATACTAATTCTGTTCGTAACATTCATCTGATCATTAAACTCTTATCCATTTTTCTATTATGTTTTGTTTATTTTTTTGTAAGGTTTGGAGCCATTTTGATGCTGGTAACTGCCCAGGATCTGCTGTTGGTGTAAAAGTTCGTTTGGACAACAGTGTGTCTGGATTTATTCCTACCAAAATGATAAGTGACAAACAAGTAACGAATCCTGAAGACAGAGTCAAAGTAAGATTCTTTTTTTTTTCTTTTATTCAACCTTATATTTTGAATTAGATTAAAACAATCTTTTTTTTTTATTAATCTTTTTTTATGGTATTTTATCTATTTTGTTTTTTAGATTGGGCAGACCCTTCATTGTAGAATTACTAAAATTGACATAGACCGATTCCAAGTGGAACTTACCTGTCGTTCTTCAGATCTACAAGATAAAGATTGCAATTGGAAGTAAGTAATTAAAGATTTCATACAACAACCATATTACTCTTAAGTTAACCGTTTTCTTTAGATATTTTATTAAATATTTAGAAACTCTTGAAATAAGTATTAGAATTGTTTATAAAAATCATCATGGGATAAAATTTATCATTTCATTTTTCTTCTGTTTTTTTTCTCATCAATAAATTTTTATTTATACTTTAATTTTTAGTTGTACATTGTTTTTGGATTGTAATTTTGTAATTATTTAAAAATGAAACTTGAAGACTAAAAACTAGTAAAGAATATAAGAAATTAGGGTAAAAATTGGTTATGATTTTTTTTATCTACACTATATACAAGTTTGTTTTTTCTACACTATATACAAGTTTTTTTGTTTTTTTTAACTATATACAAGTTTTGATTATTCTATATCAATATTTTTTTTTTCTAAACTATATACAAGGGTCATTGCAAAAGTAATGCTACCTATATCAATTGTTTTTTTTATAAATAGAAGAGTTACAAAGATGGGAGTGATTGCATTAAAACCTTTTATGGCCCAGAATTTATTTTTATTTATAGTCACAACCATTCACAATCCACTTGTCAGCGATTAACAGGGCAGTCCATTTTTGTATCTGGAAAGAACTTTACTCACATTTGTTGCCACTCTAAAATTGACAAATCCATCTTCTAACTGCTGACATCAACTGCATTGGCTTTGTAAATGTTCATCAGGTGCTGGTGAATGTTGATCGGTTCAGTTTTTATGTTTTTTTTTTCATAGATATATTCAATGACACATGCCTGCTTCTAACACATGTTCATGACTGGTAGAGAAACTCATGTCTTCAGTAACTGCAATAGAGATATGACACTTTCAGGTCATGAAAGCATAAATTCATCCATCATAACAATACAATTTGCAATCCCCTCTAATCCATTCAGACAGAATAAAACAATTCTCATATGAAATGGATCTTTGTTCATTAGAAAATTTATAGAGAATATTGAAATAGAACTGAAATACAAGGTGTCCAAAACGTTACTGTGTACTATGTGTATATAGAAATGTAAATAAACTAATAAACAGTAAATTTTATTATGAAACAAGCAATTCAATTTTATTAATAAAAAAATCTTATTCATTTATAGCATTACAGCTCATCTTAAAGAAAATGCTGGAAATGTTCTCCATTGGCATTAAGACTTTATTTTCTACCTTACAGCAACCTTTCAGACTTATTTACAACCCTGAAAAAAAAAATCCACATAAATTTTAAATCTAAATATATTTTTTTTCTATAGGCCTCATAAGGATTTATATTTTGATTATGATGCCGAAAAAGCTGATATGGCTAAGGAAGACGAAAGAAGAAAAATTCAGGCCAGACAAAGTTTGTTTTTTCTCATTTTTAATTTGTTTTCTTATAACTTTTTGTTTTCCTAGATTTTTCATTTAGTCTTTACTGACTTAAAGAAAAACAAAAAAAAAAATAATATTAATCTCTTTTTTCTATGAAAATTAATTATTTTCTTCCCCAAAAAATCAACATATTTTATTTTTGTCTTTTCTTTTTTTCAAGTGTTGAAAATTTTTGTAATATTTTCATCAATATATTTTTTTTTTTTTCAAATAAATGTAAAAAGTCAATCATTTCATTTTTCTTATAAGATTAGTCATTAAAGCATATTATGAATGATGGCCATTCATCCAGATTATAGCCTTCCTTTATATTAGTATCAAGTAGTAACAAAAAATATCACTTGAAATATTTTGTCAAATACCTAGTTTTTTTAACATCATTTCTCTCATCCTGATCATGGCTTTGAATAATAACACTCAGTAAATTGTATTTATTTGGAAATGCATTGAGTTAAGGTTTCTTCTTAATCTATATATTAATTTGTCAGGTGATTAACCGCAGTACTAATGCTGCGGTTAATCACTTGCCAAAGGCCAGAAGTTAATTTGGTCAAAACATGGTAAAACAACAACAATGCAAGATGAAGATAACAATTAGAAACTTATATACAAAATCCACAACTCAAACAAAAGATGATGAAGAATGAATAACATCTAAGATTTTATACAAAAATACTCTGAATGAAATATTTTATTTTTAAAATTGTTTTTTTGTTTGTAGCTTACATTAAACGAGTAATCGTTCATCCCTCGTTTCACAACATTGGATATAAGGAATGTGAAAAGTTAATGGTTGGACTGGACCAAGGAGAAGTGATCATTCGACCAAGTAGTAAGGTAAAATCAGATTTTATTAGAGGTTTACAATTGGAAATAATTATAAAGAGACTCTTTCAGGATTTAACACAACTTTGTCTAATAGATTAAATATATATAATTTTTTTTATAATCTTTTAATGTTTGTTTATTCAGAGAAAATGGTGTACAAATATTTTTAACTTTTCTTTACAAATTATATTAAATATTTAAGATTTTTTTTAACATTATAAGATCATTATAAAGAAATAATGACAAAAGATTGTTTATTTTTGTATATGCAACAATTAATCTGATTAACTTTCAAAATACAGTGCATCAACCTGTTGTATGTGACCAAAATACAGTGCATCAACCTGTTGTATGTGACCAAAATACAGTGCATCAACCTGTTGTATGTGACTAAAATACAGTGCATCAACCTGTTGTATGTGACCAAAATACAGTGCATCAACCTGTTGTATGTGACCAATCCTAGTGCCATCAAAAACTGGTTACATACAACATGTGGTTGAGACAATCTTGAAACAATATTTTTTGAGTTCTATTTTCATTCAAAAGAACAAAAAGTGTAAAACAGTCAGACAAAGTAAGTAACAAAGTGACAAATAAAATAATCTACATTGTAGATTTATTAGCAAAAGAAAAAGACAATCTTCTGAAGATAAATAGAAAAAGAAAAAATCTTAATCAGCAAAAAATGTTTCTGTTTTAAATTTTGTCTGATTTTTTTTTTTTTTTTTTAAATTTCTTGATTCAATTCTCATATTCAGGGTGCTGACCATCTGACAGTGACATGGAAAATTGCTGAGGATGTTTTACAACACATTGATGTTCGAGAAGAAGGCAAAGAAAATGCTTTTAGTTTGGGCAGATCTTTGTGGATTGGTGGCGAGGTTTGTTACTTCATTTTATTATTTTACTCATTTTCTGTACTGGAGATTTCTTTCTACTTCATAACAGTTGCAATATTTTAGATCTATTAGGGTACGCCCACAAAGATTTCTTTCTACTTCATAACAGTTGCAATATTTTAGATCTATTAGGGTACGCCCACAAAGATTTCTTTCTACTTC
>JAUZSX010000019.1:806109-816235 GCA_034780655.1 Idiosepius hallami | reverse complement strand
TTCATTCTTTTATTTTCTTAATAATCTTTCATTTTCCTTGATTTGTTTTAGTTTTATTTTATTTTTTTATTTTATTTTTCTTGAATTTTTAATTCTTTTATTTTCTCTTTTTACAGTGTTTTTAATTTTCTATTTTACCTCTATTTTTTTTTTCTTCCTTTCTATTTTATTTTATTTTTTTTTCTTCTTTCACTTTTTTCCTTCCTTAATTTTTTTTTTCCTAAATCTTTTTAATTGTGTTTCTTTCAATTGAAAAAAAAATGTTATTTCTCTTTTTACTTCTTTTTTTCCTTTCTCAATTTTTAAAAAAAAAATTTGATATTTTTTGCCTTCATCTTTATTATTTTTTTTTTATTTTTTCAATTTTTCTCCTTTCTTTTTCTTTGTCTGTTCTTACTTTCATTTTTCATAAATTCTTTTATTTCTTCTTTTTCTTTTCCTTATCTTTCATCTTACTTTTCTTTCTTTTATTCTTTATCTGACTCTTAATCAAATATAATGATTCTTTTTATAAATGAAAGAAATAAGTTAAGAATAGTTTTAGTTTTTTTTAATATTTATTTTTTAATCTCTTTTTTTCTTTCCTTTTTTCTTTCCTTTTTCTCCTCTTATTTTGCATTTTACTCTCTTTTTTCCTTGTACTATTTCTTTTCTTTTTTTCTCTCTTTTTCTTCAATTCATTCATAAATGAAAACAACAACATTAAGCATGTTATTTTAAAATAATGTTATTCCTATTGTATGGGTTATATATTATATATGTATGTTATGTGTATGTATGTGTGTTATGTATTATGCATAAATGTGTGTGTTATATATATATATATAATTTAATTTAATATATAATTCCTTGTTGTTTGGATGAAGAATTATATCATGCTGTAATGAATAAGAAAAGTGCTCAATACGGTTGTAGAGCTGAATTTATTTATTTATTTTTATCTCCTTAACTCAAGTTTCACCTCGGATCTTCAGGGTCGAAAGAGTTAATAATCTATTTCTGTCATTTAAACCTTTGCTAAAATTACTTCATTGATTCATGAATACTTTTTCTTGAATTCCATTGTAAAATACTGATTTTACCAATGTTTGTAGGTGTCCAAAGAAAGGAATCTGAGACAAGTACTTAAAGACTTTCTCTCATAGGGCACACACATATAGTAGATAGAAATAGGTTTCTTGAACTGTCCTTGATAATAGCAAAGACCGAGGTAGAGATTCTAAGTGTCAGGACATTCACAGGCATTGAAGTATTACTGAAAGTAATTTAGCGGAAACACAGACTGTAAAGAAAGGTCAGTGCACTGACCCGTATCTAGTACATATTAACATATACTTTATATAATCATTATTCAGTTGGGAAGTAGAATTCATACATAGCAACTATGGAGTCGGATTTCCTCTAGTATCTATTACTTTCACATCATACACATTTTATTTGAGGACACAACAGAACTATCTCTACCCTAGTTCTTAGGTCTTCAAGGTTCTTAAGAGTAGTTTTGCTCCCTTTTTTTTTCTTTCTTTTTTGGAACTTTTCTTCCATTAGGGCATTATTGTTTGAAAATAACAAAAACAACTAAATAGAATTATTGCCGCCAAGCAGAGTTCTTGCCTCAGTGAGCATTATTCTTGACTACTTTTAAATATGTTGAGCATGTGTGTCTCGCCATAAATAAATAAGCTGATAAATGTGACCAGTGAGGAGGCGCCTGGAACAAGTACTTTCCCCTCCAGCCAAGAAGAAAGAGAGAAAATTACAACCATGATAGGACTGCAGAAATTACTTAATAGTTTAGAAAATGGCAGGGCAAGGGTCACATATTAGTTTGCATGGAACCCAATTTTTCAAACGGAATTATACAATTGTAGTGTGAAATGTTAAAAACCTTTAACAATAAAAAATAAGAAACAATCCCAACATAAATAGATTCATTAACAAGAGGTTTAAATATCAAAACCAATTTGACTAATAACTAAGCTATTTATTTCTTTCCTATCCAAATCATTAATTAATGCTTAGATACAATATTGAATAATGGTTCTTTTAAAATGCTGTCTGTTATACACAATTATATTACTATCATTTGATTAATACAACTTAAAAGTAAGCTATCAGATTCACCCGAAATTACTATAAAGGCAAATGTGTTAAACAGTTAATGATTGGTTATCTCGTTTATAACATAAATTCAACCAGTTAGTTATTTAGGTTTATGGGTCATTTTATGCCAAAATTAGTTTGTAAAAGTAACTTTTAATTTTTTTTTGTAGAAGATAGTCTATTATAGGATATATTTACTTTGATGAGTATAAATCAAAGTTAGGCACAAGGCCATTTTTAAGTTCTCATTATGTTCCTGAGCTTTTATAATCAGTATTGCCCATCGATTGGATGAGTTACTTTCATTGAGATCATCTAACTGGGTTTCTTGAATCAACCTCATTCAGACTACACATCAAATAATAGTAAAATAAATAAATTGTGAAAAGCAAAAACAAGCAAATACATTTCAAATAATTCCTTCAACATTCTCACAATTTGAAAATTAAATATTATTGTGAAATATTATAATATAAAATATAATAACCACACTGTTTACATCTTAGAGATATATTTTTTCTTATTTATAATATAATGTTAATTATCATATTAATGGCGGTCACTCGTAGTAGAGTACGACTGTCCTCCGTCTTGGTTCTGTGGACCCTTTCGGGAGTATGCCTGTGCGTGATATCTTTTAATATGGGGAGACTGATGCACCTGCAGTCACCGCACGGCCCCTGGGCAGAGGATGACCTGGTTCCAATGACATGGAGAGAACCACGAAGACTGGGGGCCATCCTCTGTTGCAGCCTTCCTCCACCTTCACGACCGTTGTGTCACTGTGGACATCATCTGCCACATCTGCCGTTGAGGTCTTGCACTATTTAACCCATAGCTGGAAGGAAGATAGGGCTTCATACTTTTCCCAAGGGTATTAGTCGACATGTTAACATAGATGGAACAACTTGGACTTGAACCCGCGTAGTACAGTTCCGAAGTCTGATGTGTGCATCAAACAAATTTATAAATATTTAATAATTGTTTATGCCTTCTAGTCTAAAGGTAGATAGAAGAATGAAGAAAATTTAGGGTGATTTGCATGAGTTCATCATTGCTTCCTTAAAATTTTGCCAAATAATAACAAAAGAACCATTTTATTTTCATTAAAAATTATCCACATAGCAATAAATACAAAAAATAATAAGACAACTTTTATTTTGTTTTTAAACTGTTGTGGACTAATATAGTTGGCTGCTAATATATATATATATATATATATATATATATATATATAGGAAATTAAAAAAATTGAATATAGCATACTGTTGTTACTATTGTTTTTCTCAATTTTGTCCCTTACTTTTGGACATTTCAAATTTGAAAATAAATAAATAAATAAGCTTCCAAATTTGAAATGAAATTTTCTGAAATGGTTCAGTTTAAAACTGGTTACCAACACAAAGAATTAATGAAATCATAAAAGACATGGATCAAAAAAAGAAAGAGAAGTATGAAGCTTTAAGATAATTGTCTAATAAGATAATAATTAATTTGGTTTATAGCAGTGATTAAATAAACTAATTATAGACTTATATTTTAGAACTGTGATAATTGGTTAGAATTACATACTAGAAATATATAGCTAATTTATATGAACGCAAATAAGTTTATGGAATCAGTAAATGTAATTCCCAACGCCAACTTGTACAACTTTATACTCATCTTTCAAATGTTGCTTTTAAGGGCTATTCAGGTCTGTTTTGAATGAATATCACAAAATTTGAGCTGGTGAATAGTTTTTATTGCATTAAGATTTTAGATATCAACTTTTACAAATGGTTTTCAATTAGTCTTGGAGTCTGTTTTGAAAGAATACCACATTCAAAATTGTTGCTGACAAAAAGTTTTCATTGTATCTTATATTTTTCATTTTGCTAATAGTTTTTAACAGTGACCAGCATTTTTATTGCTGGTTTTGACTGACACAAATCTCAATCCTAACCTTAACCATAAGCAGACCCAAATACCCCTAAAAAAATCAACATTTGAAAGGTAAGTGTTAAGTTTGGTAAATTGTTGAGGACTAAATCACCATGGAATTTATATTAAATATAAGGGCAGCGAAGTTGGAGCATTGGTAAAAGCTTGAGCTCTGGAATCATAGTACACAAGTTCAAATCCCAGTCAAAATCATTGCATTAACCATTAAAAATAGCCTTGTGCCAAACTTGGTTCGTGCTGCTCACCAATTAAATATAATATGTTAAATATATATTTTAAACAAGGACAAGTATATATAATATTAAACAAATACTTTATGCATATGAATCCAGTTGACAGGAAAAAATTCATATAAAAAAAGGTTCAGAAATAATTATGTATTAATACAATGAATTGTCATAAATGCAAATTCAAATATATTTTCAATTGCAATCCTATTTTCAAACATGAAACAAAGGTTTGATTTTTTCTTATCTCATTGAATATTCAATGAGTGCAAAATTATATGAAGTCATTAACAGGCCTAAACCGGAACAAAATGACAGTTTCTAATAACCCATCTAGAAAGAAATATAGAGGGAAAGTGTGAGAATATTCTCAAATACAAGGGCGCTTCAATTTTTAGAAAATATTTTTTAAAAAAAGAAAAAGAAGGAAAAAAAGAGGGGCATTACTTTTGGAACAATCAATACAAGGGTCCTTTCAAAAGTAAAGTCGGAAAAAAAGATGCTTGTTATTAAGGTACCACTCCCATGTTTGTAGCTCTTCAACTTTTACAAAATAAATATGAAAGAAAAAAAAAGTGTGGCATTTACTTTGAAAGGAACTTTGTACTAATTGTTCCAAAAGTAATGCCACTTATGCAAATGTTCATTGAGAATGGTGGTGATGATGTAGAAAAAATAATTTCAGGAGCACATAATGTTACTTGTTTTAATAGTACCATGTAGCTCTTCAACTTTTAGAAAATAACTTTAAAAAAATAGGAGGCATTAATTTTGGAATGACCCTAGTAATAAGAACCTAAAGAAGCCCAAAGAAAGAACTTATGATAAATCAGAAATTAATCAAAATAGAATGATCAAATGGATGTTAAAAATGTTAGATTTGAAGCTGATCTCAACTAAAAGCCTTTTAAAAAACTTTTTTTAAAAAGGCTCTGAGAAATTTAGAATGGCAGAACAGAGAAATGAAGGGGAGAACTCGGGGTTTGTTTTTATCATTTTATTTTATTTTTAACAGATTGTTGCATGGCCTACTTAAACATATTAGTAAAACATGGTGGTTATTATTTTCTCATGATGCTGGAAAGATGAAGGGAAAAATGAAAGATTCATGAGCAACAAAAAAAGATGGAGTTGATTGAAAGCAAACTTTTTTTTCTCTATCTCTCTCTCCAGACATTTATTCCTTTTTGTTGTTGAACTTATACAAAATACTTGTGACAAAAATAAGTAAATAAAAAAGGGAGGGAAGGGGAATAAAATGTCTTATCATTACAATCTAGGCCAATACAAAATGGTAATCAGGAAAAAAAAAACTTTTATTTCTTTAGTTAAAAATAGAAAAACAATTCTACAATTTAATCCCATAAATTTGGAACCTCACATTTCTGGATTAGAATCTGATGTTTATATAAAGGGTTTTATGAAATAGATTCATAATTCTTTCTTTTTTTTTTCAGGAAATTTTCTTTGAATAATTGTTTTTGTGTATTTTAGCTTTGTTTCTTTTTTTTTTATTTTATTTTTTTTTTTTTTTTTATTTCAGTCTAAGTCAGTGAAAAGGTTGAAGATTGTGACAAAACCTAAGGAATTAAAAAAAGCTTTTGAAAAGATTGACAAGTTTTTATGTAAAAGAAACAAAATATTTAAATATGAGCAATAATAATAATAATTATGATGATGATAATGAACAAAGTGTGAAAAAATGTCTCACATTTAAAAAATTTAAAGAAAAAAGAGCAAAACAAAATGAAAAAAATATTTGGGTTTGATTTTAAAAGACAAAAAAAAGTCCTTGTTAAATAATCTATTTTAATTACATGACATTCCTTATTTAATTATTTTTCTTTAATATTTCATCATGACTTGTAGTCAATTTTTTGATTTCTTCAAAAGGAATGATTTATTATAAATGTATTTGGAAGCTTAGATTTGTTCTTGGTGTTTTATATTACTCATCCTATTTGTGTTAATCTCTTTTCTAGACCAGCAATGATGATATAACTTATCTTTATGTAAATTGTATTTTGAAACCAAAAGGAAAACAAATATATATGATGGTAAATGAAAAAGTCCTAAAGACACAAACTTAATCTGAATGAAAATAGAGCAACAAAATTTTATCAAGAAGGAATTTCTCAATGGAAACATCGCTTGCAGAAATGTATTGAGTTAGGTGGATCTCATGTAGAAAAATTATTTTGCAACTTCCATAAAGTTTTTCTTCAATTTATATCAGAACTTTTTGATTTACACTCGCATATCAAAAATTAATTTTCAAATAGCACCAAAAGATGAGTTCTCTCACCCTTTTTTTTTTTCTTTTCTTAATCAGCATTAATAATATCACATAAACATTTAAAAGATTTGGTTTAAAAAAAAAGAAAAAAAAAGAAAAAAGCATTTTTACCAAAAGATAGTTAAAGATTAATAGTAGAAGAAAAAATAGCAGATGGGGAGGGGTTATTTATTGAAAAAATAAAAATTTCTCTTATTTTTCAGCATGATAATAAAAAGTAACAATAAAATTTAATTGATCTTTGGAATCCTTTAACTGAGGCTTGATCATTTGTGTATCTATTATTATAGTTCTCATTTTTATTTAAAGACATTCTTACAAGGTGAAACTAACAAATTGGAAATAGCAAAACAATTTTTGAGAGTGAAATAGAATTATTATTTTTTTTTTTTTTACTGTGGGATAAAGTCAGGATATTATAATGATAAGAACATCAGAATAAGAGACCTTTCAGAGGGTTACAATAAAGGTTGCCAGGTTGGCCTTTTTTTTAATAGCGGTTTGGCTTCAAAATTTATATTTTGGCTTTTTTTTTAAGATTTGGCTTTAGATTTGGCAATTTAAAAAATTTTCAGAATTATTTTCTTTTATTTAATTAATTACTTTCAACTTGGTTATTTTCATCGTTTTTTTAATTTTATTTTTAATTGGGTAAAAGATATACAAATTGCAATTAGGTCTTTTTTTATAATTATTTATATAGTTATTTATATTGTCTTAGCTTTTCTTTTGCTTGTCATTTGGTCCTTTGCGATTTTTCTAGTATGACAAGCCTGGTTACAATAACCTACTAAGTGGATCAAGTATACTTGTGAATACTAAATAAGAGCCAATAATAATAATATTAATAATAAAAAACCTGGTCAGTGTTTTAAAAATGATAAAGATGATGACTATAATTTGAATCTATATATCCAAAACAGAATTAAAAATTGATTCAAATTAAAGTTAGGCAGCGTTTAAATTTTCTTTTTTTTTTCTTTTATCCTGTTTCAAATTTCTATTAAACATAGGTCATAAGCTTCGATAAATTCATTATATAATAAATAAACTGTTTATTGTATGGAGGTTTAACAAAGAAAAAAAAAGCTCCAGAGAAGAAAGAAAGAAAAAAAAAAGGGAGGGAGGAATCTCTTTACAAAAGCTCATGAAGTTTGAAAAGATGGTGATACAAACTGAAAATCACAAAACAGTCAATATGGAAGGGGACCCATAATAAGAGAGGCGGGGTGGGAGATGTGTGTGCATTTTTTGGGGGTATTTTTTTTTTATGTTTAAATGGACTGGATTAAATCATAAATGTTAGGAGCACACAGAAAAAAAAACAGAAAGAAAGCAAAGAGATTGATTAGAGGAGTTGGGGTGTAAGGATAAGGCCTTATGAATCCAGTTCCAATTGAAGCTGAAAGAAAGCCATGAGAATACAAACCCTAGGAATATTAGTTAGTAGGATGGGACGGAGACCATCCCATTTTTAGTGAGGTGTGAATAACATTGATATGTACAGCCACCAGGGTTAATATGTAGCTCCACCCATTTTTCTCCTACATTAGTTTTTTATTTTTATTTTATTATATTTGTAGAGGTCTATTGTCAGTGGGCTAATGCAAGCAAACTAATAAAAAACAAATTATTCAGCCAATACATAAACTTAAATAAATCGCTGTTAACTATTGAGCCATACAGGGGTAAGGTAACAAAAGTGTGGGTGACAGAAATAGAAACATACCATTGGTATATTGTCCAATAACCATGAGCACAGATTTTATAGATGAAAAGATATTAAACTTATTGAAAAGTAAGACATAGCAATACTCCCGCTACTTATTTCTAATCTCAGATAAAATGTTGTGCTTGGTTTGTTTTAGGGAATATCAACCTTAGCAGCTCAATAAATGCCAACAACTTTAGGGGAAATTCATAAAGATAACTGTTGTAGCCCCCTGTTAAGAGGTCACAATATGAAAATAGAGAGTCGGATAATACAGACGAGCAATTAAACTACATACAAATCTCTACCCAAAGGCAAGAAATGCCTGGCTTACATAGAGCCAAGATGAGTCCATTAAGTCAATGGTATAGGGGTATAAATTATCCAGAACATTAACATAATAAACTCTGTAATGAAACAGTTTGTAGAAAAACGTTTTTAAAAAAAATTGACTTAAATGAAGAAGACTTATATCATATTTACTTGGTAGAGCACCAAACCAAGTTTCGCACTAGGCCATATTTACATGCTCTATATACCTGGGATTTTTTAATTCAGTGTTATCCTTCACCAAGATGAGTTGCTCTCCCGAGTTAACGAGCCTCATTTGCCCGAGGCTGCTAAAGTGATGGTTATGGTTTTGACTGGGATTTGAACTCGCATAATACAATTCCAGAGCCCAAGCTCTCACCAATGCTCTACCATCGCTGCCTAAAGAAGACTTATATGATTTATATGAATCTTTGATTTAAAAAAAAAAAAAGATAATAATTCTATTAGCTTTGATTCCTAAGAATGTTAAATGTTGAAAGTCTAAAAACTAAGTTAAGAAATTACACACATGAAAAACTAAATCCCAGAAAAAACTGACAATAAAATCTAAGTGGAAAGGATTCCAAGTCCCTGTAAAACTGAAAAGTTGTATCATCAAAGGAATAGAAACAGCGAAATAGAGATTAATTCATTTATTAGTAAAGCAGTAGAATCTAATAATTTACAGTCTTTCGCTGTAAGTGTTACCACTAAAGTCAATATTCAAGACTAATTCTTTTACATTACTGATTCAATGTGCTAAGAACATGTCGCCTTTTATACATTCGATGATCTGGTTGTCACATGGTTTGTTTATTTTTTTATGGCACAATCTTTTTAAGTCATTTAATGCCAAGAGAACAATAATTTTTTGATAAACGTTCATTTTTTGGACATTAAGAGGTTTTTTGAATGACAATGTGCACTATTTAACCCATAGCAGGAGGAAATGTAAGGATTCATACCTTTCAGATGTCACATGGTATGAGTATCAATACAACAAATATTGAAGACTGGGCAACGACGGTGGAGCATTGGTAAAAGCTTGGGCTCAGAAATCATATTACACAAGTTCAAATCCCAGTCAAAACCATTTCATTCACCTTTAGCTGTCTCGGACAGCTAATTAACTTGGGAGAGCAGCTCATGTAGGTGAAAGGTAACACTGAATGTAAAAAGCTCGGATAAGAGCAGGTAAAAATGGCCTTGTGCCAAACTTGGTTTGGTGCTCACCAAGTAAATATAATAATGAAGACTGGTAGATAAAAAGGAAAACATAGAACTAAATTTTTTAATTTAAAATCAAAAGAAACTTTTCTTGTTGCATAAACTTGATGAAATCTTACGTGTAGTTTGAAAAGAAGTGATTAGGAAAAAGACCAAGAAACATGTAAGAGAAACATGGAATTGTGCAAAATGATCCTGTTGTAATTATGAGTTCGAATCTCGTTCTGGTGTCGCCACTTGTTGTGGTCGAGTGTGGTGTTGTATACAGTGTAGTTATTAAATATAAGAAACAAGACGACAGTATTA
>JAUZSX010000019.1:768998-795604 GCA_034780655.1 Idiosepius hallami | reverse complement strand
GGACGAAAAGGTTTTGTTAAATATGTTCCCCATTCACCTGATCTCACACAACTTGGTTTTTTTTTCCTTATGGAGATACCTTAAAGACAAAGTGTATGCTACGAAACCTGCAACAGTTTCTGAATCGAGAGAAATCACTGAGAATGGATGAACCAAATCTAAGGGAATTGTTTTATAATCTGTGCAATTCTATTGCTTGGAGTTGTCAGCAGGGTCTCGATCAAAATGGGTGTCAATTTGAGAACAAGCAGTGAGAAAACGAAACAAAAAACGTTACTTGCAAATACTTTTACAGTTTTTGAATAATGAAATTCTAATTAAATTCAACCTTTATAGTTATTTTTAATGTGTATACATTTTATTGGGACACCCTCTATTTAAAGATAAATATATATAATCATAAGATAAAGATTTGAACAGTTAAAATGTTTTCAGATTAGAGGGAAAGAGTTAACAAGATAGACAAGTTGAACGTAAGTAGGGTTGGGTTAACAGATAGATTTGGTGAACGTAAGTGTTTTCTTAGATGACTCCCAGTCGAGTGATGATTCTATACACACACGTATTTTAAGGTGATATGGCAGTGGCGTAAGCAAAAGGGGAGTGGATGGGGCGGTACGTCTCGGGTGGCACATACCAGGGCGGGGTGGCATACTGAAGGGGGTAGAAATAGAAAATAGAAAATGAGCCAGTTCATTTAATTAAACATTTAAAAAATAATTTGAATTATACGTTTTTTGTTTTTAAACAATCTGTTTTCTTTGACGACGACTGACAATACTGTATATGTATACCATATTTACTTGGTCAAGCACCAAACCCAGTTAGGCACAAGGCCATCTTTACGTGCTCTATAAACAATGGGCTTTTTGAATTCAGTGTTGTTAATCTTCATCTAGACGAGATACTCTATCGAGTTAACAAGCTCCATCTGCCCGAGGCTGATAAAGTGAAAGTAATGGTTTTGACAGGGATTTGATCTCGCGTAATACGATTCCAGAGCCCGAGCTTTTACCAATGCACCACCTTGACTGTCAAACCTATCTAAATACATTGATATGAAGAATACAGAAAATCCCTGAAAGAAATAAGAATACATCAGAGGATCTGAATAAAGAAAAATGCAAGTAAAAATAATCTTAATGACCTTAAATAACCTATTGAGGTTAATAGATAGAAAAAAAAACTAAAAAAAAAGAAGATGTGAAAATTAAAATACCTTTTAATGATTCCATAAGAAATAAAACCAAACTAGCATTGAATAAAACCATTGTTACAGATATTAAAATAAGATATGAATTAATGTTTTAAAATCCTTAAATATATCACGAAAAGTGTAATGTAATTTCAGTTCCCTACAGACAGACCCGAAATGCCTTTATTATAATTATAAAAGTAGAGAATTCCAACATTTATGTTTGTGTGCACCTGTCTATATCTGTGTCCACGTGTATGATCAAGTGTTTGTAAATGTGTGCATGTTTATGTGGCTGGGTTGTTGTATTTGCGGTGTAAATTTCTGAATAAAATTGTGAATAAGGTTAATAATTGCATACATAATATTCTTTACGTATTCATCAATTTCTCGCATTTGTGTGTATCAATTCGTACCTGTGAGTGAATGAGTGTGTATGTGTGTTAATGTGTAAACACACTCGTGTGTTCGAATTTAGCTGTTACACGCTCGTGCACTCTGATAATTTTAGAGCTAAGAGTTAGAAAATGACATTAGATAGAAATGTCTTGATCAATCTTTGTGATTTGACGAATAAACCAACCGTGTTTCAACAAAGGGATTTCTTATAACTCAAACATAACCGGAAGCGAGATGTGCAGTTTTGATAAAATATGATACAATTTGCGCAAAAGCTTTAAACTGAATGCTTCTTTTTCAACTTTCTCAATATGAAAATGTATATTCTAACACGGACCTTTGTGCTAACACTTAAACGCATTTATATCTATAATGTTTGTACATATGCATATGTACTGAGTCATGTTCAATCTTTTGAAGTAATTATTTATGAACACACACACACACACATATATATATATTCATAAATGTTTGTAAGTAGAAGTGAGTATGAGGAAATATACTTTTTCATGAATAAACACAATCAGGGGATGATTACAACATTATAAATTAGTTGGGATGATTGGACTCAAAACGCAGTAGGGGAGATCAACTTTGAACAGTGGGTAGGCAGTTGGTCTTCATAAATAGACTAATACCCTAAGAATAGGTATGAATTCCCACATTCCCTATAGCTATTGTTTAAATAGTACACAATGTATTACTAAAAAAATGTAAATGTGGACAAAAACAACGCCAAAAAAAAAACGTTTATCAAAAGATGATTATTCTCGGCATTAAACGACCAAAATAGGTTGATTCACAATAACCTCCCCCCCAAAAAAAAGGAACTCTGGTAGTTAACATCATTTTATATATCACGACGCTTTTTCGAATATAAAATAAGCCTCTCACTTCTAAATCAGTGCGGTATTTTCTGCCATTCCAATACAGAGCGCTAAGTTCGATTCTTGATAGTTCTCCCCTGTAAAAAAAGTTTTTTCTATTAATTTTGTCTGTAACTGATTATCTTTCGCTAGAATGTCTAAATAATTGTATTTTTCGGTTTATTTGACAATTTATAAGAAATCGTTTCAAAAACTAATCCGTAATTTTCATTCTTTGACCTATATTAAAATTGAAAAAAAAAATAGGCAAACGAAATCTTCCCTTGGACGTTGTATTGTTTTCCCTCAGTGAATGTGTTTTCAAAAGATAAAGATTAAGATAGTTTCATAATGAATGCTACCAAACTTACGGACATTTTTTTAATGATTTCATACACATTTAAAAAAAAAATTACACCGGCCAGTTTTACAAATCATTAAGAGTGTTGTTTTTTTGGTTTTTTTTTCAGTAACCTACTAGGTTTGAATTTGCTTTTGGAAAGACAAAAATTAACTGATCCTAAGCAATTCTAAACTTATCTTCATTATGCTTTTTCGGAATCCTTGGGATGAGGCTTGAAGATTTATTCAAATATTATTCGGACTGTTGTCTTCATCCATATCATTGCTATATTCACAACGTTTCAGCCGATTAAACCTTCGGCCTTCTTCTGGTGGTCGATCTCGGAACCTTCTTGTCGTAATCGGGAATTACAGAATTTCGAACTCAACCCTTTATTCAAAGGTAGCCTGCTCTCGTTCTGTTAACCATGCCTTCTTGTAATTTTGTGATTACTGCCTTTGGGTAAGATTGACACCTTAACCATCAGCTGATGCCCACTTTTCAAGTGTAGATACTCCAACGCCTTTATCCGTTGCGCCACGCGATCCGGGCAAGGGCAAGTAACTCTTCCAGTGCTGCAAAAACTGAACTTCTTTGAACTGTTTGAAATATCAATCACTATCGAAAAGAAAAAAAAAAGATTGCAATTTTGGAATATTTCCATTCGAGTTTAATATAGGCAATTGTTGTGATTTTTTTTTCAAAGGAAAACATCCTGTATTTCACATATATGGGTTCTAAAAGAAGATCATTAGGTGAGCACTAATGAAAAACATTATATTTGCTTTCTATTCAGTCTAAATTGCCGTTTATATTGTTATGCTTATGCTCGTTGAAGGGTAAGAACTAAAAGAAAATAACTAACTTTGCACTTACGTATTAAGAGTTTTGAATTATAAATTTTTAAAAAAATTTTATTTTCAGAATTTCGATTCATCTTTGCAAAATGTCAGCCTTTCGTATTCAAACTCTTGCACCGACTTAAGTTGGACGTTTGTTTATTAAATGTCAAATGTTCATACTTATCTATTGCATAAAGAAAGATGCCCTTGTTCCTTTTTTTTGCTTATATAACATAAAATTGATGCTACTCTCTCTTTTTCTTAATTTATCCTCACAATAAAGAGTTGATGACTAGTTTTCATATCCTATATATTTGCACTTCTTTACAGAATGAAATATTGATAGTAAAAGTTTTACAGCTGCTTAACTCTACATATAATATCTGCCAAATGAACGAATGTAGATAACTTAAAAACTCGATATTCTTGTCATTTGAAGTCTCTATCAAATGCTAGTTCGAATAACAACATGAATTATAATAATTGGCTTTATTCATATTTAAAATCACGTTTAAAAAGCCTTAAAAAATAATACTTGTTCCCTATAGGATTCAGTTTAAGATACACTTTTTCCAGATTTGATAAATAAATAAGTAAATAAATAATAATATTATATTTACTTGGTGAGCACCATCCCAAGTTTGGCACAAGGCCACTTTTTTCGTGCTCTTACCCGAGCTTTTTGCATTCAGTGTTACCCTTCACTTAGATGAGCTGCTCTCCCGAGTTAACGAGCCCCATCTGCCCGAGGCTGCTGAAGTGGATGTTATGGTATGGACTGGGATTTGAACTCGCGTAATACGATTCCATAGCCCAAGGTTTTACCAATGCTCCACCATTGCTGCCCGTTAAAATATTAATGATATAATCCACAAGCTGGAAGAATTTTTCGGCTTGTAAACATTCTATTTGATCTTGACAGTACAACACAATCCCTCTTGGTTCTCTATCATCAATCGATGATAATCATCTTCTTCCTGTAAGTTTGTTGGTGTATATGTCCAATCCTAGACCCACAGGCACGATCATGAATGGGAACTTGGGTGGGAAGACGATACCTGCACTGCAGATTATAGAATAGATGGTACCAGATGGTGGTTAGAGGTTAGATGGGTGACCATATATACTGTACAATAACATACTGTACAAGGGAAAGTGACAAAGCTACACGCGGTGCCCATGCTACTCCTTTCAAGTAAACCAACTGAAGCCGAACATGGTCTTGCTTCCATAATATTTTGCATTTTATTAATCAATTGTCAAAAAGTATTTTTATTTAAAAAAAGTTAAATAAAATAGCTTTAAATAGACTTCTTAAATGTTCAGAAAGAAAACAAAAGTTAAATAAAATAGCTTTAACCCTTTAAACCCCCCAAAAAACGATATATCGGCCCCGGCGATTTAAGGCAAAAGAAGACACACAACAAACTATATTTCAACCTCTACCTTTGGACCCTGACTTAGTAATATTACTAAGTAGTCACTCAGAGAGCTGTTCTATTAAAAAATATAATGGGGTCGAAATGTCAATGTGTCTTTTTTGCCTTTAGTTACTAAGGCCAATATATTGGCCCCTTAGGGTTTGAAATTTTCTGAAAGAATAATTCATTATCTACCACGTGAAAAATAATTTTCAATTTATCACTAACCAAGAGACAAGATATCCAGCTAGTATATATTCTTATAAGCAATCAACTCAAGTGCCAACCAATCATAACCGGCTCTCAGAATTATCTACCAATTAAGCATAATTTCTTATTTTTTAATCAAATTCTAATTATCAATGAATATGTTGTTCATTATTTCTATTTCTTTTTTTTCGATGAAGCAATAAAATATGAATTTCAAATCAACAAAAAACAATAGATACAGCATTAAGAAAAGAAAAAAAACAAGCATCAAAATGCAACATAATTGATTTATTTAATTGATTTTCTTAAGATTGATCAAACAATAAAATATTTCCTATAAGAAATCAATTGTATTTTAATTGGTAACTCAACAGATACTTAAGTTTTAAGTATGACTAATAATTCAATAATGCAGCTTACAAGAAACATTTAGAAATTATTAATTACATCTTTTAAGAAATAAATTCTTATTAAAGAGCAATGAGTTTAAGGTGTAAGTGCATATACTTGTATCTTAATGAAAGAAAGACAAGCTGCTTGTCACTAATTTCAAGTTATCTAACTCAGTGGTCCCTAAACTGTGGTCCGCAGACAGGCGCCAGTCCGTGAGGGTTTTCTTTATGGTCCGTCGAGAACATTGTCACAATAATAGTTGATGAATTTGTGGACAAAATGCCTTGTTCTTGAATATCTTCATTACAAATATTAGCAATATCAAGCCATAAATATGCTTATAAAATGCACTAAAATGAACCTAATTAAGTGTCTCCCAGCAAAATTTTCTGAGGCCCTTGAGCAGGCCCTAGACCCCTGGCCGTTACTAGTCTGCTTGCACCCACTCAATCTACCACTGGGCCTTCATGTAAGTTAGAACCCATTCACTGGGCCCAAGTATATGAAAGGTTGGGAACCACTGATCTAACTAACAAACCATAATTAAATAGACCTTACCCATGTTGTCAGAAGACCCATGAACATAGGATATATATACTTGGTCGAGCACAAACCCAAGTTAGACACAAGGCCAGTTTTACATGCTCATTATATCCCTGGGATTTTTGTAATCAGTGTTACTCTTCTCCAAGATGACTTACTCTAATTGAGTTGACAGGTCTCATCTACCATGGTTTTTTTTTTTTGAATCAATGTTATCCTTACACCTAGATGAGTTACTCTCCAGAGTTAACTAACCTCATTGGCCCGACACAGTTGAAAGTGAATGTAATGGTTTTGACAAGGATTTGAACTATCAATCTACTTATATGTAAAAAATAGAAATTAAATTTTGACAATGTAAAAAATATACATAAAAAAACAACAATAGAAATAATATTATATTACTATGTTGGCTTATTTACTTATAATCATTCAAACACGGAAGTGTTTGAATAATATGGTTAAGTCTTACTTTTACTTGTTTCCATCCAACTGCTTTGCACCTTAAATGCTCACTCATTTCTCAACCAAATTTTTAAAAAAATTTACACTTCATAGGTCACATACTGATCAATATTCCAAAACCGAAATTTTTAAATTTTTGTTTATTAAAACAAAAGTTATTATAAAAAAAAGTAGTGTTAAAAAATTCATATACAATGTTTTAATAGAATTTTAAAAAAAATTCTTAATGCAGATTTATCATATTTTTTACTAGAATAATATCTTGTCCTTTTCCAGTTTTAACAAGTTCTTTTACTTTTCTAAGTTTAATCTTAACCATATTACTTTCCATGTTCACATTTTTCTATTTAACATTATTCCTATTGTTGGTTTTAATTTTGCATATATTTTTTTCACACAGATGCAATGCATGCATAATGTAATAAAAAGTCAGTACACTAAACATAAATGAGTGTTTGTTTTTTTTAAATTTAATAATCTATGGAAAGCAATAGCAGCATCAAATTTGATTAGAATTAAAATAATTCAGAAGGAATCACTGAACCGAGTTTAAGAAATTTCATTAATAAACAAGGGTTTATTTCATAAGATTTGTTCAGTAATTGTTTGAACATTGGTTATAAAAAAAAATTTAGCTACATTAATTTTTTTTGCAAATGTGATTAATGGACCTTGAAAATTTTTCTATTTATCCAGATCTTCAAAAAACCCTCTTTATCATAAATAGAACAATTTGGGAAATTTTTAGGGAAAGGGACAAAGCACATTCTACAATATATTCAGTGCTGTGCTTAGCCACTTAACGGCCTCTGATGCAGAAAGTGCCTTGCAGCCCCTTTAACCAAAAAAAGGCAAGTTACACCTGCCAACATACTAGAGCCTTCGACTATATATGCATAGAGAGAGAGAGATGGTTGTTAATTGTTTTGGGTAATTTTTTGGCATAACAAAAGCTTTATGGCTCCTAAGAAACTTGCCCCCCCTTCTAATTTGCGGGGTCTGCAAGCTCTGCAAGCACAGCTCTGAATATATTTGTTTATGAAGTCAATCCTTATTTGGGACAATCATTGTTTATATTTTAGTACAATATCAGGATTGGCTAATTGCTACAGCCAAATGAAATAAATCCTGGGACATATGATTGGTTAATCTTGATTTGGAGTTAAACCTTCTTTTTTTATACTTACTTTAGGCTCTTAAACCTTGGTAATAAAAAGGTTTATCACTGACAACATATCTTTTGCAAAATCCAAAATGTAAATTGATTTTGGCTTATGGTCCTACAGCCTATAACTATGTGAACAAATTATATTCAGCTAAAAAGGGGCAGCGACAGTGGAGCATTGATAAAAGCTTGAGCTCTGGAGTTGGATTACGCGAGTTCAAAACCATTACTTTCACTTTAGCAGCCTCGGGCAGATGGGGCTCATTAACTTGGGAGAGCAACTCATCTAGGTGAAGGGTAACACCGAATATAAAAAGCCCGAGTAAGAGCAAGTAAAAATGGCCTTGTGCTAAATTTGGGTTGGTGCTCATTAAGTAAATATAATATCCAGCTAAAAAGTCTAATATGGTTATATAATTTTGATATGGATAATCTCATAAATTATTCATTATATTTACTTGATGAGCACCAATCTAAGTTTGGCACAAGGCCATTTTTACATACTTTTACCCGGTCCTTTTGCATTCAGTGTTACCTAGATGAGATGCTTAGACATCATATCATACTAAACTTATAAAGATGGCGAGGTGGAGCATTGGTAAAAGCTTGGACTATGGAATCATATCACGCAAGTTCAAATCCCAGTCAAAATCATTCTATTTACCTTTAGCTGGCTCAGGCAGATGGGGTTTGTTAACTCGAGAGAGCTCTCATCTAGGTGAAGGGCAACACTTATTTCAAAATCCCCCCCAAAAAAATCCTTCAGTTTGGTGTTCAGCATAGGGCTAGCAACTCTTTCTCATAAAACAAGTATGCTATGGAAACAGCAAAAAAACAATTTTGCTACCCAAACACACCATAGGGTTTGAAGTTATATCAAATAATCCCAATTTAATTCTTTTAATCATGCTGGTTTGATTTTTACGTAAATGCTAATTTTCAACAAATTTAATTCATTTTTTCTCGTATGTAATCTAACATTAAAACAATATAAAAAAGAAAATATATTTTCCTTAACAGAGAAAGCCATTTGAGTGCTTTTTTTAATAAAGCATTAAGATCATGTAACTTTAAATGCTTAAGGAAAAATTACATTATGAATTAATGCAACAAAAATGCATGGGTTTTGAGTTATTGAGATGGATTAGTCATACTGCATTCAATACTATAAAACAAAAATACTAATCAATGTAATTAACCAACCATTATCAATTGTCATAAACAGATATTTGTTCCAGTCATTAAATATTTGTGCCAGTGTCTCATTACATTTTCAAAAATGAAGTTAACTGGCTCTCCCTATCCTTTCTGGTATTTTCAATATTCTTTAGAATTTGTGTATCGAATTTGCAGACTATTGTCCTCATCCTTTTTATTGTTATCATCTTAATGATTCTATAAATGAACTCTTTACTCTTCTTTGGATGATTAAACTTGGGAACCTTGATGTCATAATATGGAGCTTTCACAGAACTTCAAACTTAACCCTTTAATCAACCCCTCACTGATTAACTCTAACCGGGAACTGTTACATCTTGAAATATATTGTTAGTAACTGATGTATATACCCATTAAAAATAACAGATTTTAAAAAATAATTTCATAAATTTAACCTCTATTGCTTTTTTTTCTTTTTTCAAACTAATTAATTTAATTAATTACTTAAATTTTATACATTAATTACAACAACCAACTATTTCAAATAATCGTTCTACTTATTCTACCTAGTACTACCTAAATCTATTCACCTAGATCAGGGGTGGGCAACTATTTTGGCAAGAGGGCCGCATAGTTGTTGCTAAAGGCAGTGGAGGGCCATATATTAGTTACATCCGTCAATAAAAAAAGTTTGAAAAATGTAATAAAAGTATCAAATTTAATAAAAAAATTTAAACAATTGGGTTACCATGGTTTTATTCTGAAAAGTATACTAATTTTATCATTTAATGGGACAAATGCGTACTAACATGGAGATTGGTTAAAACTCAACATGTCATTTTGTTCAAACTAATAAAATGTCACAGGCCGCATGATCTGTCTGTGGCCCAGGGGCTGCAGGTTGCCCAGGCCTGACCTAGATGACTTACTTTTACTGAGTTGATAGGTTTTTTCTTTTTTATTTTTATATCAGTGTTATCCTTACACCTAGACGAGTTACTCTTGTGAGTTAACAAGCCTCATGGGGCAAGCACAGCTGAAAGTAAATGCAATGGTTCTAAGAGGGATTTGAACTTGTATATTATGATTCCAAATTCAAAGCTATAAGCTGTGGAATGAATAAGAAACAGTTTTACACTAACATAATTCACAAAAATAATTCCAAGAAATACAATAATTTTAAAACTATTTCTTCAACCTTACCTTAGTAGCCATCTTTGGTCTTACCACCATTTTTAAACAAATAAAACCAGTTAGGAAAAAAAAATGTTCATAATTATTGAAAATGTGGTTATACCAAATAATTTCAAGGAACAGATGATAGAATCCAGAAATGTTTAAATATTTTACATCATTAGTACATGTAAATTAATGCTCTTTATTGATGCAAATATTTTAGCTTTATTATTAACATATTATATAGAATTAGAATGAAGAAAGAAAAGCAAATACATTTTTATGAAAAAATCATTTCGTTTTTCTATTTGTATTTTATATGGGGAAAAAGTCAGTCAAAGATTATAATATTCAAAAGTTTTCAATCAATAAAAATTAACCTAATTAAAAAAAAAGTCTCTTAAAAAGTTTATATAGTGAAAACAGAGATAGTATGATTATTGATTATTATTATTATACTTATTTGCTCTATTACCCAGCAATAAACTTTAATCAAATATGAAATTAGTGAAATGATATCTATTTACTCCAGTAAATTAAACAGAAATCCGATTCAAGTAATTAAATTAGAGAAAATTTTACTGGAATTAGTAATACTAGCCAATATATTTAACCATATCTGATTACATATTTATTTATTTAAATACATTGCTAGTAACTCTTTAAAAGTCACTTTGCTCAGATGTCATTTCTGTATATAAGATTATGAAAGTTCTCTTATTCTAACAATAACACAAAGGGATATTATAATTAAAAATTTAAACAGAGCCAATCAAATGTCATTTTATACCTGCCCCCAAACTTGGCCGAGTGATTCATTTTGTATTAATTTAGCTTATGCAAATGAAATGAATTAATCATTGTATATTATCTTCAAATAAAAGTTAAAGAAGTTGGCGAGCTAGAGCATTGGTAAAAGCTCAGACTATGTAATCGTAGTATGCGATTTCAAATCCCAGTCAAAACCATTGCATTTACCTTTAGCTGCCTCGGGCAGATGGGGCTCGTTAACTCAGGAGAGCAGCTCATCTAGGTGAAGGGTAACACAGAATGCAAAAAGCTTGGGTATGAGCACGTAAAAATGACCTTGTGCCAAACTTGGTTTGGTGCTCACCAAGTAAATATATGCTTGTACACTTATCATATGATGGTTAATTTTTGTAATCATATGATTCGAAACGACACTATTTTGAACGTACTCTAGTAATCTGTGTATTTTTTCTTCTTAAGCATGACTATTCTATATTGGTACTATATGACATATACCTAGTTAAGTACCAAACCAAGTAAGGCAGAAAGCTAGTTTTACATCTTAGCTTTTTGTAATCAGTGTTGTCTATTGAGTTGAAGGCCCTCATCTAAGTTTTTGAATTCATCTAGATGAGTTACTCCCCTGAGTTAACGAGACTCATTTCTCCAAGGCAGCTGAAAGTGAATGAAATTATTTTAACTAGGATTTAAACACATATGATTCCAGAGTTTAAGCTTTTAAAATGGTTCAACCTTTGTTGCCTTATACTGGTAATAAAGCATCATAATTATCATTATTTTCAAACTGTTATTTAATAAAAATCTATTTTTGAATCAATTCTTTTTCTTTGTATATAATTATTTTAAGGAAAATTAATTAACCGTGACGATTAATTACTAAACCAGAGGATAAACTAGTTCTAACTAATGCACGTATTAAAAGACAAATAATGATGAGATTCCCAACTCACTTTCTCAAACCTCCGGAACAAAGAGGGTGAGTAAAGAGATTAAGCTCTAAAATGAACAATTACTTCTAAACTGTTTTGCTACATTTATTTATAAGAGTCTGATCGTCTACTTCCTATAAATGCCAAGCGTATTAGAATGTTTGAACAGTGCTTTTTCCTCACATGCCAACAACTTTGAAAAGTTGCTTCCGAACGTTCTTCAAGAAGATAGTCTTGAATAATCTTGTGACTTTTAAAGTGAAGAAAAGAGAAAGAAAAGATTTTCAAACAGTTTTCTCAAATGAACAGAACAAGAGAAAGATGATACTAAATGTTATCAACAGTTTCCTGTGTCTTGACAGTGTAATTGCTGAGAAATACTTGCGACAAAAGCAAATGACCAAGCCAAACAGAATCAAATAATCACTATTAAACAAAGTAAAATCATGTATTAATGGTTTCCACAGTTCAACCTTGTGATTGGGTTACTCTTTCTAAAGCAGAGGTCAGTTAGAAAAGAAAAAATCATGCCATTTGAACATTGAAATTAATCTCTGCTTATTTTCAGTTGGCAAAGCCAAAGCAAAGGTGAATGTTAATTTTAGGTCATTTGTATTTGAAACAATCAACAAGTAAAGAAGTTGAGAAAACGGTTTCCCAAGACTATCACTTGCATAATGAATGATAGGAGTTAGAAATTGAACCTGTGTTAAAGAACATACTTGTCAGAATTATTAAGCAAGTCTCTTGAAAAAAAAAGAAAAGAAAAGAAATAAGGTAATTATTGGTGCTGCCAAGTTCACAAGAAAAGGTTTCTAGACACAATATTCTAACAGCCAAGATAGAAATAGTGCCAATGAAAAACTCATCAAAATTAGAAAACAAAAACAAATATCAATTAAACAAAAAAAAAAAAAAAAAAAAGAAATTATATTTTAAGTGAAGCACACCATTTTTATAAATAAGTACACCTAATTATAAAGACTTGTTTAGTTACTTCACAAGTTACCACAATTCTTTATCAATTGAAAACAGCAAATAAACTATTCTTGTAAATTATTTATTGATCAATGTTTTTAAATTGTCCTAGCATGAAACTGATGGACACAAAATGTTTAAAATGTATATAAAATTACAAAAAAAAAAAAAAATTAATTAAACAAATACATACACTTTTCAATAATAAATCTATCTACTAATTAACAATTAATAATACAAATATATAATTTTAAACTTAAATCGTTTTTGAATGTACATTACATAAAATAAATTCAAGATAATTTTTAGATTCAATTTGAATTAAATCTTAACACCTTATTTTGTAAAGTTTAAGTGCACTGTGAAAATTGATGATTTTCGAATTAAATCTAGTACCTTAATTCTTAAAGCTTATAGAAGAAACATTTTGTTTAACAATTTTCATGTCGCGCATGAAATGCTTTTCTAACTTATCAAAAATTAGTCTAGGTTTTGTTACTTTGAAATGTTGTCTTATTTAAAGCTATATGATCTTAGTGCTTTATTTAAAAAAAAAAGCACTCAAATGGCTTTCTCTGTAAAGGAAAATATATTTTCTTTTTTATATTGTTTTAATGTTAGATATTCATTAGCTTTCTACAAGAAGCTTTATGCTGTGATTGAAAGCTTTTCTGGAACCTCAAACTCTTTATTCAATCCACAGGAGCAGCCGATACTCATTTCATTAACAATGACCAGGTAGAAGTGTTGACAATAATGAGGACATTAGTCAGAAAAATCTAAATGCATAGTATCAAACCAGGGACTCCAAATGATGACAAAAAAAAAAGAACCATGATGTGTTCACGAAATTGCATCAGCAAATTCTTTTGTCAACTTGTGTGATTGTAGTCTTATATTTAAAATGTACTAATTTAAACTTCTGAGAAGTTGTTCACAAAAGATATGAACTATATAGACAAATAAATAGTTTTTAGTTTTTATTCAAAGTATAGATGTATATACAGTGAATTTCAAAAGGAAAGCTATAATAAACTGTAATAAAGCCTTTGCAGCTATTTACAATATAAGAGAAGCAAAGATTAAAATAAAATTGTTAGCAAATTCCATTGACATAAAGTCATTGGTAATAAAGCCACTGGCAGCTATTAACTATATTTTAACTTGATTTTAGCAATGCATTATTACCTTGTTTAAGTTTCATTTAACTTTTAAAAAAACATAAGAAAAAAAAAATACAGATTTAAATCAAAATTTGCCAAACAATTCATTTTTTTCTTGTTTTTAATGCATTTCCTTAACTTATTTATTTACATTTCAAGCAAGTTTAGCTTGTTCATTACAGATAAGAACCCAGATAAATTTTAGATAAATAAAGACATTTTTTAGATCACAAATGACAAAAGGAGCATTTTTATTCATTTTTTCATGCTTGAAATTGAAAAATTATTCTAGAATTGACATGTGTCCCCGTTTTATATTCTTCGTTTTATTTTCCTTCCCACATATTGAAAGCCTTTAAGAAACCTATTCTGGTTCAAAAGAAGCAGGGCTTATTCAAAAAGATAATTACAAAGCCAGATCCCATTCTTCTCTTAATTGAATAAACAAACTTTTTACATAATCTGATATTAAAGTTAGCAAGCCATTTTTTTTTTCTTTCTTTCTTTTCGTAAACAAAACATAATCCAAAATTGTTTCTCAAGTGCATTTAAATCTATATTTTCTTTTTCTTTTCTTTTTTCTGGGTAAAAGTATGGATTGGGATGAGGGTTGCTTTGAATCTTCCTGGCTACCTCTATTGCTTCCTACTTGGAGAGAAAAAAAAAAATCATGTAATGAAAATGATTTACTTGCATTCTTTTTCAGTCGCAGAACCAGGAAATGGTGCAAACTAAAATGAACGAATTATTATTATTATTATTGCATTGATGATTGTCGACACATGGCAATAACAATGACTTCCAGCCAGTAGTTCTTTGCCCAGTGGGGAGTGATGAATCTCATTAGGAATTCTTTAAGATGCTTCAAAACAATCATGAAAAGATAGACTAAAGTTTGCAACATTTTTTAGAAATACACACACTGGATATTATCCAAACTCCTATGCACTAGCACAGTGGTTTTCAAAGTGGGCTCTACCGCCCCCTGGGGGGGGGGACGATATCAACTTATTGGGGCGGCACTGGTGAGTAAGTAGTGGGATGAGGGGGCGTTAAAATTATGAAACGGACCTTAGAGAAATTAGAGTAAAATGTTCAATTGATGTCGGTAGAAAGGCTGGAAAAACAGGACAATTTAATTAAGTGTTCCCCAGTCACTACAACAAGACGTTCGTGCCTGTATACTTCCACCATAGATTTTCGTAGATGTACCATAGTTATAGCGTTCGTTAGAAGGGGGGGCTGGCATTTTTGTTTGGCGGTGAAGGGGGCGCTGGTAAAAAGTTTGAAAAACACTGCTCAAGCATGGTTAATAATAAGAAAAAATAAACAAATAATCTATACTAAAAAGATCATAAAGTGTTTATTTATAAAAACAATATATTTGGATACAAGTGTTTGAGTAAATGATGTGTTTCTTGGAGTCGAGCTGTCTGAGAGCCATCTGTCACAATTATAGTCTAGAAAAGTGATCAGAAATTAATAACTCTAGAAAATTTACTAGGAAGAAGGATATAGTATTTTTCTTCTAGATGAAGCAAGTTTATAAAGGAATAGTAGAAAGTGAAGGATTTTTGTTTGGTTCTTTGGCAAGAAGGTTCATATTGTTATAAAGTTTGTTTTTAACTTAACTAAAATATCCACTGGTTCTGCCAGTAGATTAATATAATAGTGAGAAACTGAAACAGGCTAATTGTAAAAGAGTAACATATTTAGAGCTGATAAAACTAGAAAATAGATAAAAGTATTTGAGTTCTAATGAAGGAGTTTTGAAAAGATATTGAAGAGTGTTTAGATATTTCAGTTTACAAAGAGAATAACACAAAGCTGTTTAAAAGCATTTTTAGTTGATGAAATGCAAAAGGCCTTCAGGAAGAAATCTATTATTTATTCTGATTTAACAATGAATAATTCAGGATGTAGATATCCTTGAAATGAGAAAAAAGAAAATGATGTCTACATGTGTGCAACCAGAATAATCCATTTGTGGTTCTAAATGCAGATTGATTTACTCTTTTCATTAGTTAAAGAGAATCAGTCGTCTTCCTAACTAGATTTTAGACAAAATTCAACAAGCGGCATGCAAATGTGTAAGAACAAGAAAGTGATTGATGATTGATGATATCCCAGTTCGAGGCCATTAAAGAAAGAATGATAATGCAATAGAAAAACACATGATGAACAGAAAATTCAATTTATCAACCAATTGCTGTATTGATCCAGCATCCGTTTTGATATGAGAGCCATTCAAGGCCTTTAGATGTTTGTGTTCTTCAATTGGGCAATAAGAACGAGCGTAGAAATTTTATCTTGTTTTGGTGAAAAACATGGCCATAACTTGACAGACAAAAAAAAAATATATATATATATAACAAAAAAAAAAAAAATAGGAAAAAAAAAAAAACTCATTTATTGCAAACATTACACAATTATTTCTAATTGACATAATTTCACTATTTATCAAGGAAAATAATACTTTGAAGGTTCATAGGGAAGGAGTGAGGTAGGCTAAAAAAAATCTTTCATGTTGCCTTATCGATAGATGAAATGAGGGTCCAGAGAAAATAAAGAGAGATAATCAAGAATTATTGATGTCTTCACTGAAAACTTGTCACAGATCACTAGAGCGCCGTATCAAAAGAGAAGAAAAAATGATTCAAGAGATTCTAATATTTTATCGATCAAAAACAAGAGAGAGTAATAATCTCATTTTTAGGGATAATTATTATAAGTATTAGGGGAAAAATATATAAAATAAAGTTATTTTTTTTAAATGATTTATGATTCGTATTAGAATTAACCTTTAAAAAATGACTATGATAATGATAAAAAGAAAATCTGTAAAAAAAAAAACATAAAATATACATTTTCTTTTTGATTTTATATATGTGTATAGATAGAACTGAAAAATAAACCAAAACTGAAAAAAAACAAACTTTTAACTATCCATTTATTGAAAAATAAAAAAAAACTACGTTCCTTGTCAGAAAAAAAAGAAGAAAAATTGAATTAAAAATGTCAATAAGAAAAATTAAAATTTGTTTTAATGAAATGTGTCTGAATACACACGAGCGCACATTATTTATATATATATATATATATATATATAATACACATTTTTGCTATACATGTAGATCCTACAGTTTTACCAATAAAAAGGTTTTATTTAGTACCACAGCTTATCTTAAAGAAAATTCTGGAAATATCCTCCATTGGCATTAAGACATTACTTTTTACTCCACAGCACCTTTTTGGACACCCTGTATCTCTATAAGGCTGTTATAGCTCAATTAAGCATAGATTCTTTAGCTTTAGTATTAGATTTTACGGCATATCAACCTTTTTGTTCATTCATTGACAAGAATAATTTTTATTATTAAGATCCTTCATTTATAAATACATTGAAATCATTTTCGCAATTTATTGAAAGGATTGAAAGATACAATGGGGCCTCACATCAGTGAGGGGGGCCAGTGTGCAAGTAAAACCGTAGAGAGGGAGGCTCCGAAACAGTGCAAATTCTCTCCTGATGACCTTAACTGCTTAAACCCTAAAGTGTTATATCGGCCCTGGTGACTTAAGGCAAAAGAAGACACACTACACTTCCCAACAGTATTTCAATCTCTATCTTTGGACCCTGACTTAGCAATATTACCAAGTAGTCACCCATCAGAGCCGTTCTATTAAAGAACCATATTAGGGTCGAAAAATTTCAGTGTGTCTTTTTTTTTCACCTTAAGTTACTAAGGCCGATATATCGGCCCTTTAGGGTCGAAAGGGTTAAGATTTATATATTTCATTATTTAAACTTTTACAATTTGGATTGCCCAAAGACTATCATAGAAACATTATACCAATAGGATGAGACATTTCAAAAGCTACCTTTTTGGTAAGTTTGAATTACTTTTACAGTAATTTCCTTCTTCATTGATTGAATAAAATCAATCATTCAGGCCTTCTTCAGGTGTTTCTTTTAACCGTAACCACAGTTAGGGATGCTGGGTCTATCGTCACCGAATCATCAGTAATCACTGCCTTCCATAGTTTTTGTGACCAAGTAAATCCCTCTGTCCGACTTGGGTAGGAATTGAAACCGCTATCTTCTGACAATGCTCCTCTGGAACCGAAGAGATGAGGACAAAAGTCCGAATAATAAAGTTAATACCTGAATAAAATCAGTTGAACTATTTAAAATATAGCAGAAGGCAATAAGGAGATCCTGACCTTCCTCCACAGTATTATCACAAATTGGAACACAATGAAAGCACTAAGATCTGAACTCCTGTATCATGATTCTAAAGTCTAAGTATTTATCCATGACACCACGAGTTTTCCCTTAAATTCTACTGCCTGTTTTGTTCTTTAGTATTGTATTTCTAGTCTTATTTCTAAGTTCTTGTCACAGTCAAAAATCTTTCTCTTTTCTCTCCATATATGTTTAACCATGCCTGACTTTCCTATTTTTCTTCCCTTAACTTTCTGATATTTTCATTATCTTATTTTATGGATGGAAAAATATGCTTCATTGGTATATTTTGTTCCTGCATAGTTTTTGCTCATCATTTCCTCTATGGAAGGGCAATGCAGGTGGAAGAGTAAGGAAAAAAAATAGGACTCTGGAATAATTTTATAGGAGGTCTGTTCCTAGTCAAGGCCATTACATTTACTTTCTGGCTGTCTTGGGCAGATGAGGCTAGTTAACTCTGGAAGGTAACTAACTTGACATAAGGATAACACTGATTACTAAACGTCCATGAGATGTGATGAGCAGAAAAGACTGGCCTTGTGCTGAACTTGGTTTGATGCTTGATCAGGTAGATTTCTTATGATTTCAGTAGAAACAACAAGAATATATTCTGATGACTAATAAAGCTAAAATATATATTACCAATTTTTTTCGGAAAATTTTGTTTTGATTTTAATAATTGAGATATGTTTTAATCAATCTCAAATAGATTTAAATAAACCAAAATAAATGTGCAAATGTTTGTCTGTCTTATAGTTTAAAAATAAACTCTCAGGCTGAATAAGTTCTATGAAAATCATCTTAATAATTTCAACTCAATGGCTGTAATCAAGACGATTTAATGAGTTGGATGTTTTAATGCAACTTCAAATGAATTCAATTTACAAATAACTTTCCAGGAAAAACATATTTTGTGTCTGAGAAAAAAAAAAGTAGAAAAGATTGCTTAGCTCCTTAAATACAAATGAGAAAAAGCTGAAAATAGATATTATATTTACTTGGTGAGCAGCAACCCAAGTTTGGCACAAGGCCATTTTTATGTGCTCTTACCCTTCACCTAGATGAGGTGCTCTTCTGAGTTAAGAAAACCCATCTGCCAGAGGCAGCTAAAAGTGAAGGCAGTGGTTTTGACTGGGATTTGAACTCACGGACTACGATTCCAGAGCCTGAGCTTTTACCAATGTTCTAACATTGCTGCCCAAAATAGATATAATAATTCGCTGAAAATAGATATATCAATATAAAGTAACTTATTATAATTTATATTATTAATGTTGTATGAAAAGATATGAGATAAGAGACAAGAGTCTTTCTGAATATGACACAGTCTAAAGAAATTTTATGGAGGAGAGACAGAGAGAATAATAGTTGCTTACTAGCTATATAAAAATCATAAGTCTTAGACAGCTGAAATGAACGAGTAAATCTATTCAACAATCAATTTTGGCAGTTTGTTGTAATGAATACTAAAATGATTTAGGTTCAACAGGTGAAATTAGAAGTCCCATGTAGATTTCTTATGCAGACTATAGTCCTCATCTTTGTATGTGTTAATTTGCTATAGTCTGAATAATACATACACAAATTATCAAGCCTCATTTAAAGAATAGTAAATTTAACAAAAATGAAGATGAGAACTATAGTCTGCATAAAATATATACAAATTACTAAGCCTCATCAAAAGGATTTTGAAAAACAATAAAATATTGTAGTAAGAAAAATTTACATCAAATAAATAAAAAAGTTTTATTCATTCTTTAACCAACATTTTGAACACACACATCTATATACTATTAAAACTCTAACCGTCTCATTTAAATGAGTTCTACATCCAATTTTCAATTTACGGGGATATGTGTGGCTAGATCAAATAGGCGTGATATTTCCAGGAGAAAATATGAAATTGAACTGTTAACACTGGTATTCTTAAATAGTCTAGTCACCCAACTAACCACTGGCCAGTATCGACTGGTGTCTCCAATGCAACTTAGCTGAATATTGAAACTGGACTAATATATAATGATACTAGACCCCTGAACAAAGAATCATGTTAGAAAGCAAGATTGAAAAGAAATTATTAAAAAGAAAAAGAAAAATTCCTTTTAATAACACTTATTTGAATTATGACTTTTGGACAGCGACAAAAGACCATTGGTAAGAGCTCAGACTCTGAGATTATGTAATGGGAGTTCAAATCCCAGTTAAAACTATTTGTCTGACGATCGTGGAAGCGTGAAACTGACAGTAACCAGCGGCTGCTGTTTTTCCAGGTTTTGGATTTTACATTTTACTTAACCATATTTTTTATTATATAGAGTTTTTGTATTTCGAAAGTGAAATGAGAAAAGATTATCATCTAAATTTAGAACTTATTGAAAAAAACAAATAAAAAATTTTGATACCATTAAAACAGAAAAAAAGGGGTGGAGGTGGCAAATAATAACTTAATTTAAAAAGAAACCAATACCATTTTTAAGATACAAAATTATGAACTTAATAAAATAGTCTTCAATAAAATCAAAGATTTCAATATCAATTTTGGTGGACTGCTGTCGCCATTTTCAGAGTTGTCATTTCACCACATTTTGGTAAAACTAATCCTCTGGCCTTCTTTAGGTGTATTAACTGTGACTGAGTCTTTGAAAAAGTGGTCAGACAACATGTATGGAAGATAGTAATTACTGGGGATACATTTCCAAGACTCAACATTCCTACCCAGTCACAGTTAATACACTAGAAGGCGGCCAGAGTATTCGCTGGTCAAAACATGGTGAAACAACAACTATGAAGATGAGGACAATGTTCCACAAAAAATGGATAGAGATTATGAAGTCGTGTCACAAAAAATTAAAAAATAAAAAAAAAATAAAACATTAACCAGTGTTACCCTTACACCTAGAGAAGTTATTCTCTGGAGTTAATGAGCCTCATCTAACCAAGGCAGCTGAAAATAAATGGTTTCACTGTGAGTTGAATTTGTACAGGGTGTCCGATAAGTTACTGTGAAGTAGAAATTAATGTCTTAATGCCAATGGAGGACATTTTCAGTATTTCTTTAAAAAACTGTGACACTGTAAATAAATGTAACCTTTTTACTGATAAAAATTGTATTGTCTATATATTTTATAAAATTTACAGGTTATTGGTTTATTTAAATTTCTATATACTCATAGAGTACAGTGACTTTTTGAACACCCTTTGTAATATTGTTTTATATATCAAGCTTTTATAACTGCATCACCTTCAATAGCCTAGGTTAGTATATAGTGAGAGAAATAAATATATTACTTATTATACAATCAATATTATAGCAGATTCAATAAAAGAATTTAAAGGCACAACAGGCCTCATCTCAAAAATAAAAATTAAAAAAAAATCTTTATTCAACATTCAAATCCTAATTGTTGATTTTTAAAAAGAAAAAAATATATATAAAAACTGTTTTTATTTTATTTCTGATAAATCTCAAATAATAGAAAACTTGAAAGAAAGAAACAAAAATAAAAGCCAATATGCAGACATGAAAAATGGATTCAAAAGATTTAACTAAAAATTTACTTCAAGTGATTGCCAACAAAAATAGGAAAGAAATAGAATCATTCACAGATACAAAATTAAATAAAATTTGCATGTATTATTGCGGAAAATCTGATTATGCTGTTTATAATCTTGTGGAATGCATTAAAAAAGAATGGATTGCAAAACTGATAGGACAGTTCAATTTGAAAAGAAAAAGCCATTTCAAAACAACTCTACTAACTCAATCTCTCCTTCAGTGAAAATAAGTGTTAATCTCTTTGAAAAACAGAATTATCTTATTTAATTGCAAAGAAAAAAAAAAAAATTAAACACAGCCTTAAATGTTTATAGGCTATAAATCTGGGGAAAAATATCTAGATAAAACTATTTGAAAATCAATGAGAAAGTCTACTGGGATATTGGATAGACTTTGGAATTATAAAATACTAGTTCAAATCCCAGTTATTTTGTTGCAATCACATTCAGGCTGAAACCATTGGGAAAGGTTGGGTTAGGTTATTTGGTTTTAATGGCATGTCAACTCCTGATGCGCTGCTAGATCAAGTAAGTACTACATTTCCAGAAAATATGAAATTGAACTGTGAACACTGGTATTTTTAAAAGGTCACCCATCTAACTACTGGCCAGGATCGACATTGCTTAACTTCTGTGATTTGACGGGAACCATTGTCTCCAATGCAACTTGGCCGTATAAATCATTTTAGCATTTTAAAAATGTAAAAATGTTGATTCTTGCTTAAAGAAATGTTTTTTAAACACTGAGAAGATACGAAGAACCATTTTGGAATTAAAAATAGCCAAGTAAATAAATAACGGAGAAGAGTTTTTGAAAATTAAGAAAAAATAATTCATTTTTAAACACGAAGCGTTTTTTAGAAAAAAATATTGGCGAGTCCCCGGCGCCGGGAAATACTTGTAGTTTCTTTATAAATGTTTAAGTATTGACCCTACAGATAAACTCACCTTCATGTGACACTTACTGCCTAGATTCTGTTCTCTGAGTGTAATATCAAGAGAAGAGGATTCTTTCAGCTATCCTTTATTTCTTCAAAAACTGATTGCTAGGGCTACGACAGTATGCTTTTATTAGACAATTCTTGTCATAACCCTACTTATTAAAGCTGTTATAAGAATATTCTTTAATATAAGCATAGAGTCACAGGCCTACTGATTACAAAAGACTTATTATTATTCTAACCTTTCTTTGGCTCAAATAATAAAGCAATAAACTCAAGTAGGAGATAAGAGTATTTTTTATTTAAATCAATAATGATACTTATGAAAAATAACAAATATTTCAATTATTCATTGCTATATTTGTTCATTCACAAATTTATTAAAATTTATAACCTTATTTTTTTTATTTATTTATTCATTTTTTTTACAATTAACCTTAGAATTAACCCAGTGAGCATACAATGTATTTTTTTAATTTTTTATTTTCTCCACTAAACAAATTCCTGTTGATAATACCCAACGCCAAAATGTACATACAGGAATATCAATATAAATATATTTCTCATATGTCAATTTTTTAAAAATATTGTCTGAAAACATTAAATTTTTTTTACATACACACACATATTAATCTATATAGTGAGATTGCTTATATTTATAGTTAGAGTGCTCAATATCAGTGATAGAGCATGTATATTAGTTAAGCATAAACATGGAGTCAATGGCCTTCAGTGACTGTCAGTTTCTCAACTGCTCCGTCATCAGTTATGATGTTGAGAAACAGACAGTCACCGAAGGCCATTGACTCCTTGTCTACACTTAACTAATATATATATATATATAGGGTAATACTAAATTTTAACACCCATGGGTGCCATATCTAGTGATAGTTAGTTCTAACTGCTTATGAACACCCATATGTGCGAAAATACACTAATACCCTATATATATATATATATATATATATATAACATACACATACATATGGGTTTTTATTTTGTGTTTTTTTTTAATTAAAAAAACTTTTCCCCCACCCTTTTCACTCCTCAAATCATCTTCTCTGAAGTAATGCCTTTTTATCTGGGTACAGCTATGCTGCAGTTTTTTGTGATTATTCAGACTGAAGATCCAATTTCCAGATCACAGTTTGCCCTTCTTCGCTTTACTTTAAGAAACTCACTTCTTAATTCAATCAGTTAGGCAAGCAATTCAAATTTGATAAAAAAAAAAATGCATTATTATTTCATAACAATGATTATTAGTAGATTATACTTAATTACATTGCTAATAGGATCCTACCAGTGATCTATTCAGACTGAACATAGAAGAAGGCAACAGTAGCAGCTGAGAATGTCTATCCAAACAAATCGTTTATAATGTTGTAATGATTTTTTTTTTATTGATTGAAAATCTTCTTGCAGAGAAAATGTTAGGAAAATCTTTGGATCAAAAACTATTGATTCAACAGTTATGGCATTTGATACACACATACACATCACCAATCAAAAGTGGTTGCAGATCATGGCTGTCAGATTCTAGAACAGCAGAGAGCTAAGACGGAGAGGGAGGAGTTAAACAAACCCAGGGTAATCAATATTATGAATGCAATTATTGAGAGTACTTTGCTCAACTAGTATCTCTCTGACACACCCCTAAATGACTGATTTTATTGGAGCAATAGTATTAGGCTTTGGCATAAAGAAAACAATAACAACAAAAAAAAACATGATAATAAAGAGATTTGGTTTGAACGACTTGTATCTCTTCCACAGATCCAACATAATCAATATAATTAGTGGTAGAATTTTATTGGAAAAAAACACACACAACAGCTTTACTAAAATGTTAATACTATTATTGCCTGTATGATCAATATTTGCACAGTATTCTGCATTGACCACAATGTTAGTTTTTCAAAGACAAATAATCATTTTTAATGTGAAACTAACAATGCATGATTATATAATTATATTCATATGCAACAAGCTAGAAGTAATACATTTAGTAAAATTGAATAAAGGAAGAAGATAAAAAAGATAATGAAACATTTGAAAAATCATAAATGTACAAAACTATATGAACAGAAAATTAACAAAGAATTTTCTTTTTTATTTCTATCACTGATAAAAGAGTAACAGATTAACAATAAAAAAGATTCCACTAAAAATTAGTTTTGGGAAAAAGATTGATTGGATTGGATTGGATTGGATGGTTTATTTAACTAGCATGTCAACCCTCATGGGTCATTTAATGCTGAATAGGTTATTTGGTTAAATTTGTTTTTTTCTTTGTGGTTTTAGATTTTGTTATATAATGTTGTTTCTCTTAGGAATTCTAAGATATTGTTTGGGTTTACTTTGTGGAAAAGGACTTTTAAATTGTTTTCATGGTAGTATTTCTTTCGTATTTGTTGGAGGTTTTTGCAGTTTATCAAGATATGTTGTAAATGAGAAAAAGAAAAGAAAAAAGAATCATTAGAAGAAATAAAGTTAGATGGTTAAAATTACAAAAAACACAGGATAGCCTTAATTTTTTTTTTTTTTTTTATAAATGTAAGGAATCGTTTACATGTAAAAAGTTTTCACTTTATTGCTATAGTAAGTAAATCTGCTGTGGGAACTCACCCATTCCCAGGCTATAGACTCTTTTAAAATATGTATATACCTTAAGATGCGCCACTCTTGGAAGTTGACATCCGTAGCCCGCAATGTTGGCCTCACTAGATAGACTCATTTTTCTCAATGTAATGTTTTCTGTTAATATTATACCTTCTACTTGATATCCTTGTTCAAATCTTTTCTCAATGACCTCTTCATGGCTACAATAAATCTGGCAACAATTCAAACTTAATTTTTTAGTGACTTTAGCGTTATTTCTATTTCATCAAGTCATACACTAGCCAGAATTCAAAGGAAGAACCCTGACACGACTAAAGATGTAAGGTTTACTTTATAAAAACTTATAGCAACCAAAATCACAAGACCTGACATAAACATTTTAAAAATAATGAAATAAGTCGACACATGACAGAAGGTTTAATGTATTTATGCATGCTTTTTATGGAGTTTGATCTACATAGAATTAACATGGACAGTTTTTGCAATGCAGATATCGTTAACCATGAGATATTTCTTGGCTTAAAGTTCATTGCTCTATTGAGCACAAGATCATTAAAGATTGAATAATAATTTTTTTTTTTTTCGGGGGGGTAAAAAAAAAAATTTGCATGGTTTTCAAATTTTCCATCATTTTCAAGTTCTTACTTTTAAACTTTTTTTCTGGTAGGGGTCAAAGGTTACTTTTTTTTGTCATTAGATATTTAACCCTTTAAAGCCCAAAGAACCGATATATCGGCCCTGGCGACTTATGGCAAAAGAAGTCCCACACACATTGATATTTCAAACTCCACTTTTGGACTTTGACTCAACAATATTACCAAGTAGTCACTCAGAGCCCTTCTATTAAAGAACCATATTAGAGTCAAAATGTCAGTGTGTCTTTTTTTGCCTTTAATTACTAAGGCCGATATCATCCCTTTAGGGTCGAAAAGGCTAATTTTGAGAAAAAAAAACAAAAAAAAACAATCCTATATTTTAGATAAAAACATTGTTGAATTTTTATAGCATACATATCATCCTTTTTGGTCATTTAATGTTGAGAATAATAATTCTTTTATAAACATCTTTCATTTGTCAACACATTGTTTCAACCAATTCTTTCTATTGTTTAATGGAATCCTTGAGAAATAAGAAGTTAACACTGATAAAGATGAAGACAATAGTCTGAATAATAGATGTACACATTCTTTCTAAATGTGAAAACAATGATGATCAACAAAGAGAAAAA
>JAUZSX010000019.1:747205-768898 GCA_034780655.1 Idiosepius hallami | reverse complement strand
TAGATATAGATATAGATATATATATATATATATATATATATAGATAGATAGATAGATAGATATAGATATAGATATAGATATATATATATATATATATATATATATATATATATATATGTGTGTGTGTGTGGGTGTGTGCGTGTGTGTGTGTTTGCATATAATGTGTATTTTGGCAGAATTTCGTCATTCATGCATTTTTTTTAAAGATGATCTGACTTCTCCTTTTTACGATGCTTCTTTTAGTTTTTACTTGTTTTCTTAAAACACATATTATTAAGATATATATATATATATATGACCCAGTAATAGTAATAATAATAATAATAATAATAATAATAATAATAATTATAATAATAATGAAATATAATAATAATAATAATAATAAGAAGAAGAAGAAGAAGAAGAAGAAAAAGGGTCGCTAAAGTGGAGCATTAGTAAAAGCTTGGACTCTGGTATCGTAGTTCAAATCCGTGCCAGAACCATTGCCTTAACCTTAAGTTGCCTCGGGCAGATGGGGCTCGTTAACTCAAGAGATTAACTTATCCAGGTAACAGCAACGCTAATTAGAATAGCCCAGGGTATCTAAATGGGCGCGTAAAATGGTTTTGTGTCTAACTTGGGTTTGTGCTCGACCAAGTAAACATAATATATATCCCCTTAATTATGTTCATGGAATCGGCCGGTCACAATATATTCTGGTGAGCCAGCACACTCACCAGGAGATATCACGTGATGACTGGGATGAGCCTTAACTTTTTGTACAGGTGGTTGAAGATGCGACCAGCCTTCTTTCTGTTGTAACCACGTCTGTAGAGATTTGTGCTCTAATAAGTAAATATAATATATATCCCCTTAACTATGTTCTTATTCATATATCGTATGCTGGTTGGTTGGTTTATTTAACCAGCATATCGACTCTCATTGGGTTATTTAATTCTGGGAACTGATTTTATTTGTTTAATTAGGATTGTTTATAGCTTTTTAGTTTTTTATTTTTTATTTTTAGTTATTTTTTTGTGAGTGGTTGTTTGTTTGAGTGTATTTTTTTTTTGTAAGATGAGGGTGTTATATTGAATTAGAGGCTTTTTGGTAGGATATTGTATTATATTTTTTGATATAGTTTGATCTCTTTCAGGAATGAGAGAATGTCATCTGTACAGATGTTTTTAAGTCTTTCATATTGTTGGTTTGTAGATGGCATTTTCATGTGGTATTGTAGGTTTTACATTCTATGAGTATATGTTCAATTGTGTCAGCCATCTATCTGACATGATGGGCATTTTGGTGGTTGTTACTGTTTGAATATGTAAGAGTGGGTTAAGTTTGGTGTGGCCAATGTAATGTCTATTCTGGATAAAATGAAGATAGGTATAAGTTCGAAATTTTTGGGAAATTTTTTTTTTAATTATTTCATTTATATAAGAAAAAAGACTTGAATAAGAAAAATCAGCCAGAAACAAAACATTCTTATCATAAAACCTGTTAGACAATCCAAATAATTTCATTTGTTTTTTATAAATTGCCAAGTTAGTTATCTATTATTTATAAAGTTTCCAGTAAAAAAGTATTTATAAAATACTAGAGCTTATAAGCCTAGTGAGTAGTGACACACAAAAACAAAGAAAATATTGCATTTTTCTCAATCAATCAGTAATTTAGTCTTACTAAGCGGAGTTGTATAAAACAGATGTGTTAAATTATAGAATTTTAAAACAAAATTTACATAAACAATACATGAACATCAGAGAAATCAAAAATACTTTCCTTTGCCTAACTTGTAGCTTTATATGTTTTTACTATAATATCGATGTGGAATATTGATTCTGGCAAATCAATTGTCATATTGATTTTTATGTCTCTCTAATTTACTATCACATAAGTAGTTCACAGTGGGTAGTGGAGTATGAAATACTTGCTTTTATATCTAGAAGTTTTGCTGCAGGATTTTACAATCTGAATGTTTTTAAAAGTCTGATAAATAATTAGAGCCTCAACAATAAAATATGTTCAAATCTTTTATCAGAAAATTCAATTTCTACCATAAATTTCTGAACAAAAACTAATCATGCAAACTTGAAAATTACACAAAAAATATTTTAGGTTAATTAATAACGAGAATAAAGTAGAAATTTTCTTTAAAGAGATAATGCTCTGGTCATTTAATGCCGATTACAATGATTTTTATAAAAGTTCTTTTATCAACAGTTTTTTTTTTTAAATTACATAGTATGCACTATTTAATCCATAGCTGGAGGGAATGTGGGGATTCATACCTTTCCCAAACAAACAGATATCTTAACATAAAAAGAAACATTTGTTGAACTTTTGAATTCAATTCTCATTCAAATACACAAACTATTATTGTCTAACTTTTTCTTTGTCCTGTAGTTTATTTTCTTAACTTTTAAAAAGATTAATCAAATATAATTATTGTCAATTATAAAAGAAAACTTTTTTCTTTAAAAGATACTGCTTATATTTTGGGGGAGTTTTTTTTTTCTTTAAATCATGAATTTAACATTTTTATTACACAAACTTACACTTGCAGTAAAATCCAATAAACCTCATAGGTTTCTGATCTTTATTTTCATTTCTTTCAACCATTAAAATTTTTCTTCTTCACAATTTTTTCATATCTTCATATTCTTAAGGTATTCACATTGATATCATTATAATTTATAATTTATCTATTATAATTTATTACCTTAGCATGTATTTGTCTTTAGTGTCAGATTGGAGCAAGGGACCAACATGTTTATGTACCTGACAATGTGAGGTATAAGGAAAGATTAAGGGCATAGTTCTTAATGCATCCTGGCTCAAAGCATGCAAGAGAAAATTGCTCTCCTGAAGATGGCCCAGGGAATAATCTGTTGACAAGGCAGAGAAACTAATACAGAATTGTCTATTTGATACCATTTTGGTACATTACTATTCTTATAAAAGGCAGTTAAAAACCAATAGGATTCACTAGAGTTACTCCTCCGAGTATCTTCTGTTAAAGTATCCAATTGGATGAAAAAATAAAGAAAGCAATAGTAAACCAAAAAAATGAGTTTCTAACTAATCTGATATGATCATAGAATAAAATTAATTGTATAATTTTTACTAATTGAGCCATCTATTGACAAATCTAAGAAATATGTCTATCAGTTTCAGTTGGCTACCAATCAATTATAGTTTTGAATTTAATATTCAGAAGGAAAAAAAAACCTACTTTCAATAATACCGGTTTAAATAACGACATTCTGCTTAAATATTGTGTTTTATAAAGAAGATGAATGATTTATAGAAAAAAGCAAATTGCTTTTTTCTTGCTTTAGATTCACATTGGGTTTTACTAAGTGTGGGACCTTTAAAAGTAGTAGCAACCCTGTGCTGCTAAACCATTTTGTGATATTGATGTATTGCTTTCCAATAATATTGACATTTACTAGTATGGCAGACTAGATGCAGCTGAAAACTCATCTCAAAAATAAATGATACTTCTCATTATGCAACAACAATATTGATCCTTTCTTGGCACCCTACATTGTCTAGTAACCAGAACCAGAGAAAGTAGTAATCAGTTTTCAGGTTAGAAAAGTAAATCCTCATTTCTTTTTTTTTACATTTTAAAACAGAAGTATTGCCATCTGATTGTATAAAAACAAAAAAGGCCATTTAAATATAAACATATCTACATAATCTTCTAAAACATATACTTTCAGAAAAATTTAAATAATTTTTCAAAGAAAAAAAAATCAACCTTTCTCCATTTAAAATTGGCTCAGCAACAAATAACCAAAAATGGTTAATTTGCTACAAAACAAAGCAAAACAACGAACCCATTGAAGTGTAGAATTTTTTTTTTTTAAGAAAAGGTTTAAGCCAATCACTCTGTTCTGCCAATTCTTATAAAACAAGATATTTTGGCAATTATTTTACCAAAAGAATACTTTACTGTTTCAAGTGTATTAGCACAAAAGAATATTAACCAATTCTTCTTCCATATCACAATGAGTCATTTAACCCACTTTTCTTAAGTCCTGGCTAACATAAACGATTCTAGGACTAAGAATATTTTTTTAACCTTAATCCTCAGGGTTTTACTTACTATATAGTCACATCATTTGTAAATTCTAATAAAACCTGTAACTTGTTTATTACAAGTTATAACCCAATGAGTATTAATTGAAATTTACAATTTGCTTATGATTACATAACTAACATCTCTTTAAAAAAATATCTTAATTCATGAGAATTAAGGCTAAGGTAATTATATTCAATGCACATTTTTTATGAAAATTTTTAATCAATCCATTTTCATATGCCAAAAAAAAACTACACACCTTTTTCTTTTTACAAATCCAATAAAAATAAGGGGAAGAAAGATACTATATTTAAAAAAAAATGGTTTGCTTAACTGATCATCAACAATTCTCATAGTGTTCAAACTATTTGCATTTATCATCTTTTCTCTTTGATGGTAAATTGTTGAATAATTAGAAAAATACAAGGAATTAAGATTTTTACCAGGAAGATTAGGGCAATTTTTATGCTAATTTTTATTTTTTTACAGAACATCGATAAAAACAGCATCAATAACATTTTTTTCTCCTCAGCCAAATCGATTGTCAACTTCTATTGGATTTCAACAAGATAACATCATAAAGAGATGTGTTAGGGTTCATTTAATTAGTAACCAGAAATTATATTTAGAATGCCTCTTCAAATACAAAAATGAGTGATCATTCAACAAATATTAGAAGATTAAATAGACAACTGAAATTCCAAAGAGGAAAACATATCATCACATCTATTGAAGTTTTCTCATTGAACAGAAGCATAGCCCATTATTGCCTGTGCAACTCAGACTGTAAAAATTAATTCATAATGAATACATAGACAGGTCATCAGAGTTTATTTCACATATGTTTTACAGGTTCAAATCTCACTTAGGTTTTGGAACAGTTTTGTGTTTAACAATATTTTAAATGGATTGGACAATTGCAAGGATATTCCTCAAAGTTAAAAAAAAATATATATATATATATATATATAGATAGATAGATAGATAAATTATCAAAATTGAGAAACATTTTTTGTTTAAGACTCTTTCCTATTTTCATTATTTGATTAGCAGCAAAACAAGTTAGAAAAATATTAAGACTAGAAAAAAAAAGGATTTAAATGAAAATAATGAGTCAGGTTTTTCTTATAATTTTTTTAAGGACTTAGTAACACGACAGTAGTTTTTTTACTGGTATTTTTTTTTTAGTATCCCCCATTAAGCATCTTAAAAAGATGACAATAATGTTTCAAAAATGAATGCTTGGAAAAAAAAGAAAATGAAAAAAAAAATTCTTTGAAAATTTTTTTTTCTTTTTTTTTTTTATTTCAAAATCCCTATCCATCACATTAACAATTCTTTTTAGTCTGTTCTAACATAAATCAATAGAAAAGTGTTGTATTCGTTTTTAAAGAATCAATTTCTGGGTGGGAAGGAATTCTGAAAATATTTTCCCCGCTAGAAAAAAAAAATGATTCATCAAGCATAAAGGGGCACACAAAACTTCAATATCAATAGAAATCTATAACTCTCAATACAATCACAACAATATAAACCTCTACTTTATTTTCAATTTCTATTATATAATCCATTCAATACCAACTATGATAGCATAGTTATTTCATATCTTTAAGAATAGTAGTACTGAGAGTAAAAACCCTAATGAAAATTTATTCAATGCTAAAAAAAATCCTTATACATAATGATCTATGACAAAATAATAAATTCCCACTTTTCAAAGAATATCTATATCCATAGTTGATCATTACAATGAATACTATAATTACTTGATGAACACCAACCTAAGTTTGGCACAAGACTATTTTATGTGCTCTTACCCAGGCTTTTTACATTCGGTGTTACCTTTCACCTAGATGAGCTATTCTCCTGAGTTAACAAGCCCTGAGGCAGCTAAAGGTGAATGCAATGGCTTTGACTGGTATTTGAACTTGTGTACTACAATTCCAGAGCCTGAGCTTTCACCAATGCTCCAACTTTGATGCCCAATACTCGTATATATTAAAAATAACAGGTTATAAAAACAATTAAATATTTTTTTCTTTAAATATTGCATTTTTTTCATATTAATTCATTTCAAACTAAATTGTATACATTAATTAACAAAGTGAACTATTTCAAATAATTATTCTACTTAGTTTTAAAAATCCAGTTTGTATGCCTGGGTTTTAATGAATAGTCAGAAAATAAATGAAAAATCTGTATAGCAGTAGAGGATCAGAATCTTAACATAAAAATGAGTTAACACATAAACATATTGCACCATCCTTACACCCCTGCTACATTTAATAAATAAGTTAAAGGGTTTTTTTTAGAATTTACAAATAGTGTGACCATATGTTAACACTATGAGACTTAAATTTAATAGATTAGCAAATAAACCTAGAATTGTCTAGAAAAATATTTTCAGATATTTAAAAAAATTTATGTAAGATACTGACAAATGAAATGTTTGTTTTAGTTTTTACTTTCATTTAATAAAATAAATTAATTTTACAAATTCCTATTTGTATGATTAAGTGTTGTGTATTTAAAAAAATGGGGTAGGGAAGAAATTGTATGGATAGAATTATCTTTTATTCTTGATGGAATAAATGGTTAAATCCAGAATAAAGTTTTGAAAACTACCAAGAAAGAAACCAAAGTCAGAAACTCTCAAACTTTTCTCTACCCATCAGGAACTAAAGCGGCTTATCACCATTGTGTCACTGATTCTAAACAAAGTTAACAATTTTAAATAAGCAGATATTTTACACAAAGAAAAAAATAAAAAGATTTTTGAATAAAAATAATTTCTTTCATTTTAACAGAATTTTTTAATAGATTTGTTTTTCTTTAAAACATTTTAGTAGAACAATTTTTTAAAATAATTTTTTTCTTAATTATTATTTTGTTTTGTCTAAAACCTTTTAACAAATAAAAAATTTTCAAACTATTTAACAAATAAACAATAAACAAAACTGTTTATTTTTATTTTTATTTTTTTTTCTTGAAAACTTTTAGCAAATAAAACATTTTTCTAAATGGGTATTGTTTTAACTAAAGAATTTTTTTTTTAATGCATAATGTTCAAGGATGCATATGCTTCTGCCTTCTTTAATAGGGATTATTAACTTTTGTTTTTGTTACTCGAATAATGGTGAAAGAAGGGCTCAATAGTTTGGATACAACCAAAGGGCAGTATAGCCCAATTTTTGAGCGTTTGGCACTTGGGTTGGAAAAAATTGTAAAAAAAAATGTTCGAAAACTCTGGCATAACTACAAGGGACACTTTGTGGGTTTATGCCATGTGTGGTTTAAGCTTAATAATTACACTCATGGGATTTCATTAAAGCTCTTTTGACAAGTACTTAATAGTCTTAAACACAATTCACACACACACACACATATATATATATATATATATATATACATGCACATACATATATCTGAAACAATATTGATAAAAAAAATTTCAACTCTAGATAAGACCACAAGGATAGTAAAATATATTGGACAATGTTAACTTTAAATTAAATAGCGCCGTATGTCATGATAGGTGATCAAGTACAGTTGATTAATATTATTTTAATTCTGACAAAAGAAATCACAGACTGTTAATGACTGTATTTTTGATAGTTAACATTAAGATCACAATGTTCAATGGAAAAGTTTCTAACCCTTGAGCAGATTAAATCCTTTTTGGCATGGTGCCATTGGCTATTTATCTCTAAGCACTTACAGTTCCTAATAAATTGGCAGTGAAAGTAGAGCAGTGGTAAAAGCTTTGACTCTGAAATTGTATTACATCAGTTCAAATCCAAGTCAACTGTCTCTGGCAGAAAATGTTTATGGGAGAGTAACTCATCTAAGTTTAAGGATAACAAGGATTCCAAAAACCCATCAACCTAATGAGAGTTAATCATCTAGGTGAAAAACTTGATAAAAGCTAATTATAAATATTTGTAACAATGACATTTTTATTTGCTAGTTTCTCAAGAAAATGCTGTTTAATTTTTTCTAAAAACCTGAATTATAATCATCAATCGATGGAGGCAATTTTTTTTTAAAGTGTTTATACAAACATGTTTAAAAGACAATTTTATTTTGATTCACTAAAAAAATACTATCATTTTTCCAATCTTGAAAAATTGCACTTTACATAGTGCAGTGGAGTTGCAATGGATAAGAAAACAAGTCATGGACAAATTAGGGAAGGTGACTTGGGATAGTGGATAGGCAGTCGGACTTTGAAATTAGGCGTATTCGAATCCCAGTTGTTCTGTTTATGTTTACATTTCGAATATTATTTTTAATAAAAGTTTGAAACCCCTTATTTCCCTACTGATTAAATAGTGCATATTGCTTTACTAAAGAATGTTTATCAAAAGAACACTTATCAAAAACATAATTGTTCTCAACATTAAATGAGCTAAAAAGATGCTGAAAAAAAATAATAAACATCATGGGCAAGATGCATACAAGAAAAAACAGAAATTGAAACAGAAATAGTGACAATCAATTAAAATAGAAGAAGAATTTGAAGCAATTGTTTAATGCAGAATATACAAAAAGTTCTAGAAGTTTCTGGAAATTAAAAAAGATAATTATAAAAGTTTTTAAGTTTTATTCAAAGGTGTTTTTAATTATTTGTTTTTACATAGTTTCAGTCAGTCAATAGACATTTTAAACTCTGTAGGTTATTCAGTTTCGTAGACATATTCTTTGTGAATACATAGTTTATAGATAATTTTTTTTTATCAACCTAGGGGAAAAGACAATACAGCCAATATTTTCAACCCTATGTAGTCTTCTAATAGAATGGCTTTAATTGAGGGGTTAGTAAGTTTGTTAAATCAGGGTTCAAAGGTTTAAGAATAAACTTGTGGTATATCATTCAATGTCAAACTTTAAAAATTGTAGATAAAATACTTGTAAAAAAAGTGTTCTTAAATAGTTAAAATGGTAGTGTCTATTTATTTCTTATAGTTATTAACAAGATAAATATCCATAGAATAAGAAACAGATATTAATTAGCAGTAGACATAGCAAAAATGTTTAAGATATAATTATAGGCCTAAATCAAAAGTTTCAATAAGAATTTTTAAACTAACTTCAAAATGTTTTTTTAAAGCAATTGAAAAATGTTTGTAGTCAATAGTTAATTATTTGATTTATTAATTAATAAATAGTTAAGTATTAACAAATGGCTGCTAACCTAATTTAGTATAATGGGTAATGGGAGAGGGGTTTATTTATAAAAAACTTTAACAGTTAATCAACTCTAGGTAATTTAAGTAATTCTTTGGGGTTTTTTTTCAAATAATTTATTTAAGAGCATTTAACTAATTAGATTATGAACTAATTAAAGAAGTCACAATTTGATCTTAAAAAAAAAAAAAAGACTTTTCTGAATTATTCATCATTTGTATATAAAATAAATTATAAATTGACATTGTGAAATAAATACACTGTGAACGAATAAAATGACAAATTTTTCACAGAAATTCAACACTTAAATAGAAGATAAACTATTGCCACAATTGATAATTTTAATGTCATAAAACTATTTAGAAGAAAGTACTCCAACCAGCACTCACTCACACTCCACTCCTGTCAGCGCTTTTTCCCTACGGCAGAACACAGAAAATAAAACTTATCAAACTATTTTTTTTAATCAATCGAATATAAATTAGTGTTAAAACAAAATTGCAGAATGTTTTGAAGTCGTAGGGGAGATATTTGTTTTTGTCATTTTACAATGTTTACATACGTCCCCGTTCGAAAATCGTAGCAGCAGCAGCTGGTCGGCTGTACTTTCCTTGCTTCATATTATTAACAATACAAAAAGCAGAAAAGGTGGGAATAAAAGTACCTTAGAGGTAAATATACCTTTTAACATAATTCAGGTTTTTTTTTTTCTTTAATGTTTAAACAAGAATTCGAAATAGTTACTTTTCATTTGAAACGATGAAATTGATTAACCACTTAAGTGAATGAAACGAAAACAACCCCAACATTAACGCGTAATCAATTGTAAATAAAAACACGTGCCGGTGGAGCAACTCTACAAAAACTGTCTTAGTTGCTGGGGGTTATTCCCCTTTCTCTTTATCTCCTTCCCCCTCTCTTCTTACTAAGAGTATTTCTATGAATGAATTGTCTAGTGTGTCATCTAATTTTAAAAGCATTTGGCTTCAGGCTATTATTCGGTGATTTTAAAGCCCTTTTCCCCCTCCTAATTGTCAAATTATAAAAAAAAATAATTCATATCAATAATCGTTACGTTTCTAAACAATAGTAATATATTTTTAGAAGAAAGAAAGAAAAAAATAACGTAAATAGCTGGAAACACCGGTCACGTGACACACGTGTTTCTAAAGGAAAAATGTAAACAATATTATATTTACTTGGTGAGGACCAGCCAGCACCCGCACCAACCACAACGCAAATTTGGCACAAGGCCATTTTTACGGGCTCTTACCAGGCCATTTTGCATTCGGTGTAACTCTTGCTTGAATGAATGAATGCAATTGTTTTTGACTTTAATTTAAACTTGCATAATTCCAGAACCCGATCTTTAAGTTTGCTATATAAAAAAATTATCAAAGGAAAATTCTTCAACTACTAAAGATGATTTACAGGATTAATGTTACGATTGGCGTAAAGCTTTGAAATGAAAAAGAAAAAAAAAAAATTTTGATTTTTAGTATTCTTGATAGGGGACATTTGGTTTAATATTTTAAAATTGTTTAACCTGAAGACAACAATAGAGAGAGATTTCTTTAACACAACAATTTTTTCATTTTTGGATTTACTTCATTCATATCTGGACTAATAATGAATCTAACAGTAACAAAATGAGAAAAATATCTCTGAACCGCCGGAACCGGTAAAAAAACGAAGAAAGTAAAATTCACTTAAATGCAAACCTGTGAATCTTAATAAAGTATACCGTAGAATTTTATTAAAATTAAAATAATGAAAAATAAAAATAAAATGTAATGATAACTAGTAAAATAAATCAACTGCGAAAAAAAAAGTAAAAAATCCTAATTTCCAAGAAAATGATGAACAAGACAATTTTCTTTTAGTTCTAAATATATATTTATTAAATATAAAAATATTCAACTATTAATTATATTAAGAATTGGGAATTAATGAAAATAATAAGTGAAATAAATACTGCTAGCTGCAGTTGTAGTCAATGAAGAGTATGGAGGTTATTGTTTACAAACATCAGGTCGAGCACATGGCAACGGCGAATTGTAGCCACAAGCATCATGGAAGTCGGTAGTTAAAAGGCGGCATGGTGAGACAGTTATCATTTACAATGGCCAAAAAGTTGTGTCCTGATTAACTTAATATTTAAATAGACATTTATCTATTTTAATAAGGGATTAAATTTGTGTCATAATGCATCAAGATTCAAATTATTAATGTCCAGTAAACTCTGACAAACTTTTTTTTAAACCAACAAGTTCTTTTTTTTAAAAAAATAACCCCGCCAACGTGGAGAGAGGTACTTGCCGATTAGAACGTGCCGGGAATAAACAATACAAATTTACTACATCGGAAGTGCGTAGTTCGATTTTAAAGACATTCTTGAATATTATTTTTTGCCAAAAAAAGTGTAAAAATTAAAAAGAAATAGTTAATATCGTACCTGAAATTCGCTGGTCCGATCGGTTTCGTCATCCTTTGGTCCGCCATTACTATACGCCAGTAGCAAGTTAAGATGAATAAGATGAGAACTCTGAAGGTCCCAAACAAACAGACCACCGTCACGAAATGCTATCAGTCCTTTCGATACATTCTGCGACAACTTAATTTTCTCTTGAGTATTCACTTCGCGTAACTTCTTACAAAATGGGTGAGAATTCAAACTAGAGCGCCAGTCACGACAGCTGCTGCTATCATTCGCCATATTGACAATCTACTCTCTAATACGATGTGACACAGTGGTAAATATACTATGTGTGCCTCGATTTACTTCCGAAAAGTACGACAAACACTTTAAAAGTGGATAATATACGAGAGAGAAGTAATTCTTTAGCGTCAAGTAACTAATTAGCTTTTATTATTTCTGTTTATAGCGAGATTTAGCTTTGGTAAAGAGTTAGAGAGTATATTCGATCGCAGCCAGTCATGTGATCAATCGATTGAGCCTATAATCCCGTTCAAGATGGCTGCGAATGTGCAGTCGATGTGTCAGTATTGGAAAAACTTTGATTTGCAAGATCTGCAGGTAATGTTGCATTTTAATTTTAATGTCGGCATGGGTTGAACAGGGATGAAGACGATCGGCCCTGAGTGTTAAAATAGTTTCGGTATTATGGGTGAGAAGAACAGCCGTATGTAATGCGTTGGTTTTCGTTGTGATGCTATTGATAAAATATCAGTAATAATCAATATGGCGATCGTGGATCATAGGCCTTTGTTTGAGATGCAACCGCAAAATCAAGACACTTACAATACTAAATGCCTATAAGAAATTACTCTTTTAAAACACCTTAAATCACTCTTATAGAAAGTTTGCAAAGTTTAGTCGGCTAACTTTTCAAAGTTTTTCAAGTGTTGTTTGCGGTGCCTCTTATTCTTATGATGATGCTTTTTTTTGCGCTATCTTTCTTTCCCTTGTTGATGTTCGTTCGTCTACTTAAAACTCATCAATAAGACTTACTTTACTTACACAACGATGTCTTAATTTTCTTTAACAAACTCTAATTATTTTTATTTTGCATTTATAATTACTTTTTCTTTTTTTCTATTATTGTTTACATTTGCGTTTTCTTTTCTTTTTTTTACTTTCTTTTTTTTTCTTTAAAAACGAATTTGTTTTTTTCTTGATAATGTTAATAATCTCTCTCTTTCCTTTTCTTCAGTTCGTTAAATGAATTAATGAAAGATTGTACACAAGCTAGAAGTAATAATAATATCAATATATAGAAGATATTTTAATTTAAAAAAAAGTTATTTGATTAAAAATAATTTAACTCGATAAATCAAATTGAAAGAAAGAGATTTTTTTTAATTTTAATGAAAGTTTTTTTTAATGTTTATTTATTTATTTTTAAAAAGTTGTGATTTTAAATGAATATTTTAAGTTAATACATTATTTATTACGTTTTTAACTGTTTTTTCTCTAAAAAAAAAACCAGATGGGAATTATGCCCGCAAAAATAAAGAAAAATTGAATGCAACAAAACAAAAAAACCCAACAAATGTGCGTGTGTGTCATAAATATGACAATAATCAGATTATTGAGACTTTTAGAATTACGATTATTGATCTTAAAGATTTTTTTCCTCTTAAATTTTCTTCTCTTCATGCAAGTAAAATTCCTAATTCTAAAAAGAGCGATATGGACTTGGAATACTACTACTTACTTTACTTTATTTTTGTTATGAATTTATCTTGTCTTACGTTAGGCCACGTGTTTTACTAGAGTTTTTCTTTTCATCTATTAAGTTAACAAACAAACAAAATTAACAAATTAAAAATTGTACAAAAAGAAAATAGTGACCAATTTTGGAGCTGTTTTCCCCAGACAAAACCAAAATAAAAATTAATTGTTACATTCGTTGAACGTTTGCGTGCTTAATTGCACACAAAAAAAAAACACTTAAAGGTTATTTTATTTATTTGTTTTTCATTTCAAACTCAACTTGCACGAATATAATAATAATAATAATAATAATAATGAAAACTCAAAATATTTAACTTGAAATATTTAATTTAATTTTTTTTTCATTTTTTAAGAATAAAGATTAGGACAATAGTCCGAACAACAATATCCATAAAATTATTGATCATACACCTCTTCTCAAAGATTCCAAAAAATAATCAACATATTTTGTTACAAATATTGTTTACGATGAATTATCTTATTTACATGTTTATTTTATTTTTTTTCTTTGTAAATATTTCTTTGATAATTGGGTTTTATTTAAATTTGTTTCCCCTTTTCTCTTGTGTGTCTTGCCTAAACGATGTTGTGATTGATCGTCATCAGTCACCATTATTCTGTTCATTTTATTTATTTCAATATTAATCCATCATCTAAGCCTCTCCCCCCCCAGTTTTTCTCCTCTTGTCTCTCTGTGCATTTCATTTTAAACACACAAAAACATTGTCAAGAAAAATCTAACAAATATGCTTGCTTCTTGGATGATGATTCATCGTTAATTCTTTTAATTTTTAGTTATTCTGGCGAGTTATCCTTGTTTCTTTATTTGTATTGTTTTCTGACTGCTTTTTTTTTTGACGAGGCATTTTTTTTTCATAATTTTTTTTAAATAGAACATTACTTTTTTTCTCTTTACTTTGTAAAATCAAAGCAAGACTTTTAAGTTAATAAAAGTAAATGTACTGTTATGACGAGTAAAAAGAAAAATAAACAATCTTAAAAGTATAATAATAAAATAAAATAAATAATAAAAGTATAATAATAATAAAAATATATAAGTTTAAAAGTAAAAGCTTGGGCTCTGGAATCGTAGTACGCGAGTTCAAATCCCAGTCAAAACCATTGCGTTCACCTTTAAAATGGCCTTGTGCCGAACTTGGTGCTCTGCTGGCTGCTCACCAAGTATATATATATATATATATATATATATATATAAAACACTTGAAATATTTAGAAACCAAACATTTTAAAATAATGCTTGGATAATAATTGAACTGATTATTAGGTTTGGGTAGAGGATATTGATTTGATTCAATTATTTTTTCTTTATCCTTCACCCTTTTCTTTTGATTATATTGATTTTTCTGTTATTATATTTATTTCGTTTATTTTTTCTTTTTTTTAAGGGAAAGGCAAAAAACATAAAAAGCTTTTTTTAAATGTATATTTTAAAAAAAAAGCAAAAAACAATAGTTTCAGTTTTAAGGTTGTCAACAAAGACTATCCATTACCATTTGTTTAAAAAGAATATTGAATAGGAGAAATATTTTCAAAGAATTAGTGTTTCCTGAATATAAAAATACACATCCCCCCCGCCCTCTATAAAATTAAGGCTTTTAAATTAATGATTCGTTCTACGTCACAAAATCGTTAGTGGATTAAAAAAATGTATTGAAAAAAAAAAGAATTTCAGAATTTAAATTTAGCACCCATTTTTTCTGACGGTGTTTTTCGTTTTTCTTTTCTGATAGTCAATATTTCTCATCCTGACATCTTTTTTTTTTTTCTTTTATTTCAATTGAAGTTCGTCTTCTTGTCACCTCCCCTTTCTGTGTTTTCTTTATTTTGCCCCCATCCCACAGTTCGTACAGTACAACTGACAAATCGCTTACTCTCCCTCTCTGATTCTCTATGTCTGTTTATCTGTCTATCTATCTATCCCTTCGATTGTCACATGGCTGTGTTATGGACAGCTGAACGAGACACTTTCTATTCAGCTGTGTCTGATTTGCATATTTTTATATACATAAGTTGAACATGCTGTGTGTGCTTGTCTGTCTGTCTGTGGCACACTCTATGATGATATTTATTAATAACGATAAGAAACTGTATTATTTGATTTTTTTTTTAATTTTCTGGCTTTTAGGGTCTTTTTCTTTTTATCATTTGTCTTTTTGTTAGCACAAAAAACACACAAATGACAGATATATGGATATTTAAAATCATTGATTCTTTAACGAACCCCTTTCCCTTTCTGTTGTCCCACACAAATCACCCATTCCTTGTTCCTTTCCACACAGTGAGTGTGGTGGTGTCTGGTGTAGTGCCGGTGCCCCCCTACAGTTCAAGCACAAACAGAGCACATTATTTCTTTTTCAGTTAAATTTCACCCTCTTTTCTGTACCGTTACTTTTAGCCTCAGTTTAAATTATTATATTGATTTGATTTGTCATTGTTACTCTGTTGGTTTTAATAGTGGTGAGTGAGTGACGGTGGTCTTGGTGTAGGTTGTAAGTAAATATCGGAAATGCCGAGGAAAACGATAAGAATATCTTGTAACATTATTGTTCATTCATTGAATGGAATGAGAATTAACTTCTTGCAACAAACTGTCGTTTTTTTTTTGTTTTTTTTTTTGCTGTTGTTATTTACTTAAACTTTACTTTACACATTATTATTTCGTTCGTTTATTTTACTTAAACTCACACACGCATTATTTTCTGATTTACACTGATATATTTAACTTAAAAAAGTGTTTTTGAACACACACAAAATAAACAAACAAAAACTCATAGACAAGTCTTTTAAAGTGAATTATCTGGATCTATTTTTATGAAGAAGTAGTAGTAGTAGTAGTAGTAGTAACGATTGATGAGTTTGGCATTTTTTGGCGGGGGGGGGTTCGAAGATGATGATGATGATGATGATGATGCGGCAGGCCAAAGCCATACAACAGAAAGGGAAAGGGAATTATATTTCCGTCAGTGTTCTTACAGATATTCAGTGGGCAGCAGTGGAGAGGGAAAGAGATAGCAGGGACAATAAAAAGAAGGGAACTTCAACTCAACTACAACAACAACCACCACCATCATCATACCCTTTTCGTCGGTCTCCCCCCCCCACTTTCTCTCTCTCTCTCTCTCTCTCTCTCTCTCTCTTCATTTTACAGATAGTCGATGTTATAGACTCAGTGTCTGTAAGCTTGAATCAATATTTTCGCTTATCACAATGCTGTTATTGATTTATCTCCTTTTTGAAATATTTTCTAGGTTTTGTGTTTTAAGTCGAATAGAACTTCTTGTGGTTTAGGGTGAAAAGAAAAGAAAAAGTAAAGTTAAAACCAGTTAGTAGTAATAACAATGCTAATTCAGTAAGGGTAACTAACTAGGCCTGAAAAGAAAACTATTATTAATCAAAGCATGTAGATCCCTCCCCCACTAGGCTCTATACATTTTTCTTGTTAACGTTGTTGTTGTTGTTCGGTGTATGTTCTGTTGCTAGCGCCCGCTCTCTGCTGCTGCCGTTGCTGCTGCTGCTGCTTTTACAAATTGTGTTATCGCATCATCGATTGTTGTACACATTGATCGGCTCTTGGTGCAGAGAATGGGGGCCATTACGAATTGGAAATCGGATGACATATGGTGCTATCTTTTCCATTGATTGCCGGATCAGTCTGAGTCTATCTATCGATTATTATTATTATTACCTCTCCCCCCTATCCATCCACGCACCCACACCAACCACCATGAAAAACATTTCTGGATTGATTTTTTTTTCTCTCTCTCTCTCTCTGAATCTCGCCACCCCCCACTCACCCGCCTTTTCTCTTAACCCACCCACCCACTCACTCCCTCTGCCTTTCTAAACTATCCAAAAGAAGGAGTAAAGTATAGTCCTCCCTTTCCCGGCTTGGCGGGCGATATCGACATTTCCATCCCCCACACAATGAAGACGTACGACACGACATGACACTACAACATTACAACAACCACAAATGATGATGATGATGATGCACACTAACATAACAACAATTAGTGTATGAACACCACACACACACCACACCAACCACCGACAGTATCCATCCATCTAATCCATCATCATCATCATCTTACATTTCAGCAGAACTACTTCCGCTGGCTACCCTAACATGATGATAATCATCATCAATTAGAATTATTACTAGTGTAATTTTAGTGTTTCTTCAAAGTGTCTAAATGGTTACTGTGAGTGTGCTTGTGGTACTACTGACTGTTGTTAGTCTGACTGTGACTGTGTGTTTGTGATAGTGGTGCATGTGCATAAAAATTTAAACTAACTAATAAACAGTAAATTCTATAAAAAAATATTTTGACAATACAATTTTTACCAATAAAAAAGTTTTATTTATCACAGACACAGCTTCGCATATGAAATGCTGGAAATGGTCTCCATTGACATTATGATATGTTCAACTGTACAGGCACAACAAATTCTCAAAAACCCCACCCCTTATTATTATTGGTATTATTCAATTTCTGCTAAACAACAATAATACTTTCTGTCTACTTATAGAATTATTACTTGTGTTGTTATGCTTTCATTGAATCTGCTCAACGACAACAAATATATCTTTTATTCTTTTTAAATTAATTAGCTATTTAAAGGGTGGGGGATCTTTTTAACCCTTTGGAACCTAAAAGGCCCTGACCAACCACATGGCAAAAGAAGACACACCAATATTTTGGCTTTAATATGTTGTTTCTCTAATTTAACGACTCTCTGAGTTGATTACTTGGTAATTCTAATAAGTCGGTGTTCAAAGGGTTAGAAAATATTTTAAAAGAAATAATTTCTTTAATTCAGTCAAAAAGTACCCACAAACGTTCATGTTGTCAGAGAGAGAGAGAGAGAGAGAGAGAGAGAGAGAGAGAGAGAGAGAGAGAGAGAGAGAGAGAGAGAATGCGTGATCGTAGGTAAGGAGAGAGAGAGAGACAGAGAGAGCGATTAAAACTTTCAGAGTAGATTGATTTATTGATGTCATTGATAACTCATGTTAGACGACATCATCAACATCATCATCAACAACAACTGGCTGGCTGAGTCAGCTTAATTAGCTTCTTTCGCCCCCCCTCTCTACTAAAGACGCTTTCAAAAGTGAATTCAGGTCACAGGGGTCAAAGCTGCCTGCATTGTGATCAAGGCCTTTTCCTCAAGATATATTCATTCTGTTTTTTTAAAAAAAACTTCTTATTCTAATTAGTCTTTCTTTTTGCGCGCCCGCTTCTTTTGTTATACTCAATTTATAAAGCAAAAAATATCTAACTTCTGTCTGTAATAAAAATAAACTTTTAGTTTGTTTTTGTTTTTTAAGATATATTCTTAAATTTATTTGATAACTAATTTATTATTAAAATTATTTTCGTTTTTTTTTTTAATCATCTTAACTAAATTTTTCTTTGTTCGTTTTAGTTTACTCTTGATCACCGATATCGGATCGAGCACTTTAACTGTAAATTCGAGCAACGTATCCACCAACTGATTAATCATTATATTTTTTTCTTTCTATCTTTCAACTTATTTAAACAAAAGTGTGTTATTTTCTATTGATTTTTTTTTAATTGTTAAAAAAGAATGAATATGCTCCCAATTGTCCCAGTTTATGTGTCTCTCTCTCTCCATGCTCATTTAATTACTTTAGAAACCAGGAAAAAAAAATATTGATTTGTATTTATATTTTCATCAATAACCGAATTTTTTCCATGCCTTTGTGTTATGTTCTGAAATTCAATACTGGATTAATAATGTGTATTTAATCCTAATTTTAATGTTAAATGTAAAGAGATTTAAGGTAGGAAGATATTCGTTAAATCATTTTTTTTTTAATTAAAAATTTTTCTTGAATCTATTTTTTTTTAAATTTTGTTATCGTTGTAATAAAATTTCCTTTACAATTGGATTTATTTTTGCATTTTAATGCTAACGTAATGATAATCTTTAATTTTGATAAAAATCACAACTTAAAAAATAGTTTTGCCTTGGCATAAAAATAACAGTTAAAAAATAAAGAACAACAAAAACTTGAGAATGTTCTTGCTTGACTTGAAAATAACTTTTTGTGAAAATGAAATCGAAATGTGATGAAAAAGCTCCTAGTGATGAATTGTCAACGTAATGAAAAAAAACATGTGATGAAAAGTCGTGATGAATTGTCGGGTGATGGATGGACAGAAAGACCGTACAAGAGAAATATATACCAAAGAAGTTGAAAACGTGAAAATTACTGGTCACTGGTCAGTTTAATAATAATTCATTTAAAAAGTTCTTAAGACCAGGAAGTATTTTAGAGTTTGAACCAGGAAGGAGGCGGGAAAAAAATCGACGAAGGAAGGACCGCTAAAATAGGAATCGAAATATTTGTAAACTTTTCAAATTCTTTTAACTTAAGTTATTTTTAATGTTAATTTGTTATAAATTTCATCACAAGAAAAACTTTGTTAAACCTAGATTGTGTAGTTTTTTGTTCGTTTGATTTTTTTTTTTACTTTTTAAGTTAACGAATGTCTTGCATTTATGAATATTTTTAGTATTCTAACAAATAATTTTTACTCCTCCATGAAATAGGAAAACCATATTATGTAACGGTAACCAAACTTCTTATAAGAATTAAATTTTTTATTCGGTCTCCTGTCCTCATCTTGGTAATTTAATGTTTTTACATTACGTTTCGGACTAATTACCCTGAGGCTGTCTTCAGGTGTTTTAACTATTAATTCAGATAGGGTAAAAACATCAAATTACCAAGATGAGGACAGAAGTCCCAATAAAAAAGTTAATTCTTATATTATGATGCATCATCTCAAAATAAAAATAATAATTAAACTTCTTATGTTTTATTGTAAATATTCTGTAAAATATAATATTTATTATTTATTATCACAGATTATGTTAATTTTCTGTTCATCGTTCAAACTTTCAAATGAAAAAAAAAAGTTAAGATTTTTGCGCGCGCTGCTGCTTGACGTGTCTGTCTGAACTCTCTTTACAGAGGTCAAAAGAAAATATCAGCTGTTGAAAGAAAGGCGGCAATTTTCTTTTGAGAAATTCATTTCGTAAATATTCATTTTCTTCTTCTAATCAAGTATTAAATGCTTAGCATTTTGTTTTAACTTTAAACACAAAAATTCATTTTATTTTATTTTTAATTTGAATGTTTAATTTATTTTGCTTATAAAATAAAACATAAATCATGAATAATAATGTCTATAATCTGCCATTTCTTTAAAAATACATTCTTTATATTTATTTATATATTTATGAATTACGTTTTATAATCACAACAAAACGCGCATTTGTTATTTTTATAACATAATTCATTTTTACCTCTCTTATTGTTTTGAGCAGTTCTTCAATTTTAGAAAAATTCCCTCAGAACGGTATCGATCTAATTGTGTAGGGGAATCTAGTTTTAAGTTGATTTAGTTTATTAGGGCATTATTATTTTACTATGATTTGCCCCGACCCGAAGAACTTTGATTTATCTATTTATTTTATTATTTTTATTTTATCTTTAAGTTTTGAAAGTCAATTGTGATTATTGTTGAAAAATGTTAAAAAAATTGCCAAAAAGTGCGCCCTCTGCGTCGTGCTTAGGCAGCCAGCCTCAAGCACACAACGAACGATAGTACACCGACCACACACATCGCACCGCGCACCGGTACCGCCGGTGGTGTGGTGCACACACCACACCAGAGAACACTTACAGACAGCACTGCAGTGCAGCACAGCACTGCAGCAGCATCCATGATGCACTGGATGCGAATGCGCTCTCTCTCCATCGGAACACCAAACACTCATAAAATGCATAAAATTGCGTGTTTGTTTGCTTTTCTTTATTTCATATGTAAAATGGGAAAAAATGTTGGTCAATTTTTTTGGTTAAGGATAAAATAGAAAAAAGAAAAAAAAGGGGTGCTGAAGGCTTTTAACAGTAAATCACGTCTATTTCGCGACGATATGGCCCGACTCCAACAGACAGACACACCAACACCACGCAGGTGTTGACTGTTGGCATTTTTATTCAAAAAGTTTTTACGGAAAATATAAAGTAACCTTAGACAACTTTATCTTTAACTTGACTTATTTCTGTACTTGATTAATAAGATGAATAATTTGTGAGTAATTAATCCAAAGTAGGGTTACGTTAGTTAGACACGATCGGGATTTACTGGTTTAAATCTTACATTTATATATGTATACA
>JAUZSX010000019.1:710659-743611 GCA_034780655.1 Idiosepius hallami | reverse complement strand
TGTATATAATTATATATATATATATATATATATATATATATTATGAATTTGGCCGTGGAGGTGGAACATTGTCAAAAACTTGGGCTCTGAGATCGTATTACGCGAGTTCCTGGGAAAGAACACAAAACAATTGGCCTTGTGCCAAACTTGGGTTTGTGCTCACCATATAAATATATTTACTTTAATTACTCTAAATATATTTAATATATATGGAGCTCGTTAGCTCGGGAGAGCAGTTCATCTAGGTGAAGGGTAACACCGAATATATAAAGTCCCGGTTAGAGCACGTAAAAATGGCCTCGTGCCAAACTTGAGTTGGTGCTCACCAAGTAAATATCATATTCTACCATACATACACAAGTTAGACTTTGGGCAGCGACAGTGGAGCATTGGTAAAAGCTTGGGCTCTGGAATCGTATTACGCAAGTTCAAATCCCAGTCAAAATCATTACTTTCATTTTAGCTGCCTCGGGCAGATGGGGCTCATTAACTCGGGAGAGTAGCTCATCTAGGTGAAGGGTAACACCGAATTTAAAAAGCCCGGGTAAGAGCACGTAAAAATGGCCTTGTGCTAAACTTGGGTTAGTGCTCACCAAGTAAATATGATATAATGCTTATAAAAAGATTAAGGAAAAATGTAATGAGGCTTAAAATAATAACAAAATGATTAAGATTAACTTTAAATTTCAATATGGAAATGAAAAATTTCTAAAGAAATGTAAAATATTTTGTACTTCAAAATATGATAATAATAATTCTAATTAAAAAAAAAAAAAAAAAAATAATAATAATAATAAAAAAGTGTTTTTGTATGACTATATTGAAAACTTAACAAAATTATATGGGTCATTTTGAATTCAACCTAATTATTCTAAAAAAGAAATTAATATTTTTAAAAATTCATTTTATAAAAACAGTCACAGTAATAAAATAGCCACAAAGGAACCTAATTGAAACCTCAGAGAAACGTTATTTAAACATAGGAAGCACTCTGAATAATTACTTACAGTACCTAGGAATATCATGAAAAAAGAGAAAAGACCCAGTTAATACAGAAATAGTTAAAGTTATTCCTTAATTAAATGTTAAAGTTAAACAAAGAAAAATGTAAAACAACTCTACCTTGTTCAGTGAAGTAATTAGAAAAAAAATTGTGATGCAAAGTTTTGTTGTGATATTACTGATTATAGTTTTTAATTTGTAGTAAAAATAGAGGAGGAAGAAAAAGTAAAGAGTCGCGAATAACTAATAATCTGAAATAAGTATGTTTGCTATAAGCGGTTCAGACAAATAGGTTTAAGGATTATTTAGCTTTATCAATCTATTATCAATAATTCTAATAACTTTCTGCATATCAAGTGATTTAAAGCATAAATGTTTTCATCAGATTTCAATCTACAGAACTTAAAAAATATGTTTACTTGTATCTCAAAAAGATTCGACATAATGAAGAAAGTAATGCATCTTATTTCTTAGTTATTATTATCTTTCACATGTATGTATGCATAGACTTGGTTTATTACTATGACATTAGCAAGTTGTACAATGGTAATAATATCAGCGAGAAATTATTAAAAAGCTGGTTGAGCTATAAATGTTTCAGTAAACCTAATCTTAAGTACAATGGTATTTATTAATAAAAAGTAAAGTCATGAGAAAAACATCAAATTAAGAATAAACTTTTGAAAATTGAAATTAATTAATTCAGTTTCTGAAAAAAGTTTTTAATTTACAGAAAAGGATTTAATTAGTATTTATGAAGCTTGATAATATTAGAGATCCAATTGTTCAAGATCAGCGAGTAATTAGACCTCTTTAATCCACTTCATTATAAAAACAAAAAGAGTACAGGGCTCTGATTTAGGAAGTATGGTTAGAGTGACTGTTAAAATTAAGATTTTTTCTGGCAAACATTAATATGGAATAATTATTTCCTCATAATAACCACCAGTCTCTTTGAAACAAAGATTCCTATAAGAGAGAATTTGTGATTAACATATTTTGTGAGAAAGTTAATGCCTGCAGACAGAGAAATTAGGTTAAAAATATTAAAAACAATCAGCATTTAGAATGGAAAATTAAAGAAGAATAAAAATAATTGCTTCGTACATTGAGCAGAAAAACTTTTCAGTTATTAATAACAAAGACAATGTGTGGATTTTATTGTGCAAGACATTGGAAAAAATGACCAACTGAATTTCAGTATAAGGTTTGCAGACTGCTATTTGACATAACTGCAATAAATGAGCTTAAAGGTACAAAGAGGTATACAAAAAGAGATGTTAAAAGTGAAGTGAAAACAGATTAGCAGAAATAAATGGGTCATAAAATTGTTAGCACAACTAGTATATCATAACTTCATAAAAATTTTTAAGTGTAAAAATTTTCAACATACTTATTGCTTTGTTTATTTTGTTTTTAATTAACTTTTGAATTATACTAACTCTCAAACATTACACTTTAGTTTGCAGAATGCTTTTATTTCTATTTAATATTATTATTTTAATAAAAGAATTTTGTAATTTTCAGTAGTTAAAATATATAAAACTTAAAAATAAAAAAAACATTTTCCTCTTGTTTTTCCTCTAGAAGAATATTGTAGTTTCATGTGTACAAAATATTTTGAAAGTGGAATATTAGCAATGATAGAAAAATGTTGGGAAATTGATACCTTCCTTAATTAGAAACAGCAATTATGTATAAGTAAATAAATTCACTTTTGTTTGTTTTCATTTGTTTTAGTAAACATTTTTATTCTAATAAATGGTAAAGAGTTGTTCATAAAAATTTTTTTTTTATTATTTGGAATAGAAGAGTGTCATTTTTTTATGGAATAAAATACATTGAAATTTTAAAATTTAAAGAACTGCTTATTTTTCTAACAATTTTTAAAATCATATCAAAATAGCCTTTAATATTCTTCAATTTAAATGTAAAATTTTATGCACTTTCAAGTAAAATATGAATTAAATTATAAAAAATCCTGTTCTTTTATTTTTTCAAACTTTTAACCTCCTACTCAGTTTTAACATGCGGGTAAAAAAAATAAAGTACAGATTTTAGTTTTTTAGTTTGAAAAAAAAAATACTTGCAATAAATAACCTAAAGCATTTTTTTAAATAAAAATAGAGCATTTTTTTGTCATATACAAATTAATATGTTGAATTTTTAATTTATTTCTAAATTATTTTCTTTTTTTATTTCCTTAAAAAATATGTATAAAAAACAGTAAAAATACAGTTTTTGGCCATAATATAAGGAACGGAAACAAAATTTACAATTATTCATGTATATTTCAAAATTTATAGCATGAATTTTTCTGAAATTCTCAGAATAAACAAATAGAAACAATGTGTATAAACTAGTACCAAAAGAAAAATAAAATTACGGTTCAATGTTGAGAAAAATTTCAATTTAAAGTAATATCTGTGGATTTATCATGACCAAAAGTTAAGGAACGAAATAGAAAATTTATTCTTAAGAGACTAAAATTTACATAAAAATAGCTAGTTTTTAATATTGGAACTGCTAATAAGCACAACAAAGAAAAATGGCGTCACCGACTCGCAAAACTCTGTCTCTCCAAGAAAAAAAAATAGTTTTAGACAATCACAAAGAAAATAAATCAATTTCAACAATTTCTAATATCGTTCGAAGATCAAAAAGTGTTGTTCATTGTGTGATAGCTCGATATAAGAATAAAGATACATTAGAAGCATCCCCTAAAACCGGCAGACCCCCTAAAACGTCTCAAAGGGAAGATAGGATTAGGGTAAGGCAGGCTCTTAGTGACCGATTCAAATCTGCAACATCAATTTCTCGTGATTTTAATGAACATACAGGGAAAATATATCTAGAAAGCATGTTTCTCGACAGTTAACAGGCGCCCTATTACATGTCAGGGTGCCAGTATCTAAATCCTTGATCTCCAAGAAGAACAAAAATAGCCGTTAAAAGTTTGCCCATGAGCATGTCGTCTGGACTGATGAACAATGGGCTAAGGTTCACATCAGCGATGAATCCAAGTTCAATTTGTTTGAATCTGATGGAAAGAAGCATGTACAGCCTAAAGCAAGTAAACGATTATCCTCCAAATGTGTTAAAAAGACAGTTAAATTTATCTTGCATTTTTCTATCATAGAAATATATATACAAATATATATTCATATATATGTATGAATGTATATGTATCTATGTGTGTATGTATGTATGTATATGTATCTATGTGTGTATGTATGTATATGTATCTATGTCTGTATATGTATGTACGTATATATATATATATGTATGTACATATATATATGTATGTACATATATATATATACATATATATGTATGTACGTATATATATATATGTATGTACGTATATATATGCATATATGTATACGTATATATATGTATGTACGTATAAATATATATATATATATATATATATCTATGTACGTGTATGTATGTATTTATATATGTATGTAAATAGATGTATGTATGATTTAGTTTATTTTTGAGATGAAGCTTCGTAATTTAGGAATTATAAAAAAACACCTGAGGACAGCCTGAGGGAAACTAGGGCGAAATGTAGTGTAGAAACATCAAAACTACCAAGATGAGGACAAAAGTCTGAATAATAAAGTTTAATTTCTAAATTTATGTATGTATACATATATATACAATTTATATATGTATATATAATAAAATAGAAAATATACTAATTATTTTGGTTTATTTAAATGATTCCATTTTGTGATGGAGAGCTGTGTTTTATATTTGTGATTGTATTCCTAATTATTAGAAAAAGAAAAAAGTTTGGAAATTGTATGAAAAACCTATTTAAATAGACATTTTTCCCTCTTGATGTATTTCATTACATTCACTACTTTACAGTATAACCGTTTGCTTTTCTTCATACTTCATTGCTTTTCTCGCAATCAACGAAAACTTGTTAAACGTTTTCACTAACAATGACATACATAATAAGAATACATTTTACTTCTTTTATTTAAAGATTTTTTTAAAATTCTTTTTTCTTAAATAAAATTTAGAAAATATATCAAATTAACTTTTGAAAAAATCAAAAAACACACAGAAATAAACAAAAAAACTCAAACATCCTTGTCCTTGAAAATAAAGGTGGATTGAATTTTGTCTTTTCAAATATTTTATTTTTTTCATTTTCCTTCTAGTAGACTACTTTAAACTTGTTGAGTTTTACATAACACTGATTAAATACGATCAGCCTTATGTTAAGATAGGACACTATTTAAAAAAAAAATATTTCCTCTTGTCTTCATTGATATACATAATTCAATGCTTTATAGGCTATAAAATTGATAAATATAAGGAATTTATGTTAATGCCTTAAAACCACCATTAACTAAAATAAAATGATTTTTACGAAATGACTTGAATAATATTTGATTGTGTACCACCACTGCTCCTACAGTATAATACTATGGGCTCAGGAGTCCATATTGTTCTGAATTTTTTATTCTGTGATCTACTGTGGGTGAAATAAAATAAAATAGGCAAACACATGCTAATACTCCCCTGAACATCATACAGTTTTTTTTTGCAAAGTTTAGATGTTGAAAGTTTTTTATGATTTTATGTATATTTTCATTTTTAAAAAATGATTTTTCCTATTAAAACTGGTTTAGACTTTGGTGACAACAAGTCCTATACATACTTCTTTTATTGTAGTGCAAATATGAAAGTGTTTATAATTGTTTGTTTGTTTCTTTTTTTTTTAATCTAGCACCTTCATTATTCTAGCGAATTTAACCTTTAAAACTATTCATCAAATGAGAGCTATTTGGCGGCAAGCCTTATGTCACATTCTTGTTTTTAAAAGATCAATAAAATTTTATATAGAATTAATCAATAGTACATTGATTATTGTAAGATGGTATTATTTATAAAATCAATATCAGTCCTTAAGTTAGAATCTAGTTGATTAGCTTGCAAGTGAATGCCAGAAAATATTTTCCTTGTTTTATTTCATTTATGACACAATCATTAATTCTGTTTGCTTTTGAAATTTTTAGATTTCTTTGTAAATTTACTTTTTAAAATACTGCTAATTATAATTATCAATTTTAGAAAGCATTTTATTAACTCATATAAGGAGCAATTTTCACTATTGATCAGTGGCGTAGCAGGGGAGGGATGAAGGAGGCAGCATTTTGAGGGGTTAAGAATAGATTTAAAAAATAATATCAAAAAGCTAAAAAAAAAAAATTGAAATTCTATAATTAAAATAAGTAATTATGATTTAATTTGTTTTATGTGCGTAATAATGATATTGTTTTAAAAAGGATTTTTTTAACTGTATCATCAGTCCAATGAAAATAATTATTTTAAGTTGAATATGATTTGATCCTTGATCGTAGTTCCATGAAAATAAAAATTTTAGGGCTTTTTAAATGAATCTTTTAACAGTTTCATCAGTCCAATTAAAATAATTATTCTAAGTTGTATATAATTTGATCCATGATTGTAGTTCCATAAAAAAAAATATTTTTAGGCTTTTTTGTAATTTTGAATGTTAGTGAACCAAACCTGGGTCGCAAATCTAAATGACTGCCCCGGGCGACAAAAACTGTTGTGTAAAAAACGATAATAAAGATGAGAACAATAGCCTGAAAAATAGTTGTACAATTTATCAAACTTCATCCAAAGGATTGTGATTATAACAATAATAAAGATAAGGACAACAGTCTGAAAAATAGTTGTACAATTTATCAAACCTCACCCAAAGGATTACGAAAAACTACAAACTCTTCTCTTTAAAACTTTGTTTTCATGGATTTAATTAACAAATAGATCTTACTTTTTTTTTTCTTTTATTACCCAGACATTTTCTTTGGCATTTTATATCATATTCATTTTTTTTCTTCTCCCTTTTGAATTAATAGACAACTATTTTCGTATGAAAGTTTATTTTGGGGAAGAAATTGCTGCTTAAAGAACTTTTTAAAAATAACCTAATTTTTAAAAGGAAACTTTTATGACGTTAAATCATTTTTTTTCATTTGCTCTGAATGTGTTTGTGTCTATGTAAGTATGGGTTTAGTTATTAAATAATAGTTACTTTGTTTTGAAAAGATAAGACTATATAAATTAATTTCTTATAAACTTTTAGAATGTTAAATGTGGTAATTGAGTGTCTTTAGATATTGCAATGTATGTGTATGTGAATGTAAAATGCATTGTGTGTATGTGGGTGTGTGTAAATTGTACTGTAATATAGACAGGGTGTATAAAAAGTTGCTGTGAAGTTGGCAATAATGTCTTAATACCATTGGAGGACACTTCCAACATTTTGTTCAAAGTAAGCTGCAATACTGTAAATAAGTAAAACCTTTTATTGGTAAAAATTGGATTGTCGAAATGTTTTATAATAAAATTTACTGTTTATTAGTTTATTTAGATTTCTATAAATCTATTCATCTATAGTGCGCAGGCACAGCACAGTCATGTTTTGGACATCATGTATTTATTTATCAGAATGTCGTTATTCAAACACATTTTTATTAAAATGAATTATGATTTTTAATAATCCTAATTCAATTATTCTTTGTTTTCGAACAAGAAACTTAGTTTCAGAGTTGATTGTGTTGATATATTTACTTGGTGAGCACCAACCCAAGTTTGGCACAAAGCCATTTTTACATGCTCTTATGCAGGCTTTTTACATTAGTTGTTACCCTTCACCTAGATGAGCTTCTCACCTAAATTAACGAGCCCCATCTGCCCAAGTGAAAATAATGGTTTTGACTGGGATTTGAACTCGTGTAATACGATTCCAGAGCCTGAGTTTTTACCAATGCTCCAACATCGCTGCCCATTGGGTTAATATAATTCTCCAGCTTTCTTCCAAACATTTTCAGTCCTCCTTGCCTATCTTCACAAATTGACATTTTCTGTCAATTGCATGTTTATTCCTACTTTGCTTTGGTCTGATGTGTGTTTATTTTTTTGCTGTGGTTTATGATGTATATATTTTATTGCATTTTTTTTTTGCATGGAGAGATTTAATGACACATCTGTGCAACTGATGCATGTCCATGATAATGGTTAGTTTCTTAGAGTTTCATACCATCAATGTCTGCAACAGAGAGATGAAACTTTCAGGTCATGGATGTATAAATTCAGCCATCATAACAATGCAATTTGCAATCCATTTAAGCCAAATAAACATATAAAAAAGATAAATTTGAGCCAAATAAACATATGAAAAAGATAAAAATATACATAGCTTGTAGTTATTAAAAATAATAACTACAAACTTTCTAATTAATAAGATATTAAAACTAAGTAACTTGAAAATTAAATTTATAAATTATTCCTTTTCTTGGAATTATTGATTGATTTTTTTGCTTAAAAAGTACAACTTTATAATACTATTCTTCTTTTTATTAAGAAAAAAATGTTATTACTAACAGCTTAGTTATTACTCCTGAAGATGACTGTTTGTGTTAGTAATATTCTATTTGTTATTGTATTTAAACATTTCCCTGTAGTTCTTTTGCTTGTCATCTGCATTGAAATTTGTCTAAAGAAAAGAACAAATGTGTCATCACTGTTCCTTGGCTGCCTGTCACCTTCTTGAACAGTGTTGTGCAAATGACATCAGCTTATTGCATTAGTCTGAACAACCCATTCATTCTTTATTTATTCGATCATTTGCTTTTATGCAGGTCTGCAAAAGACTTTGAAAATTAATGTTTCTTGGTTGAAAGAAATGATTTTGAATCAAACTAGGTTACATCTTATATATATAGGTTACATCTTATATATATATAATATTTTGGTAAGTTTCAATTACTTTCAGTATAATTTTCTTTATTTATATAATTGAAATCTGCCACCAGTACTGAATTGGTTTATTCTTTTTGATTACTAATTGTATAACCTAATTAACCATTTTAATCAAATTAATTGTATGTAATTTGTTACATGTATAATTCTATTTGATGGCTATTTAGATATGATGTATACTTGGTCGAGCACCAAACTAAAGCCAGTTTTATGTGCTCGTTATATCCCCTGACTTTTTGTAACTAATGTTGTCCTTCACTTAAATGAGTTACTTTCATTGAGTTGACAGGTCTTATTATCTGCGCTGAGTTTTTGGAATCAGCATTATCCTTACATCTAAATATACTCCTTAGAGTTTACAAGCTTCATCTGCCCGTAGAAGCTGAAATTGAATGTTAAGGTTTTACCTGGGAATTGAACTTGTATAATATAACTCCAGATTCCTTTTGGTAAAATTAAAACCCTCACATTCAGAGAATGCCCACTTGCAACTTTTGGAACTCAAGGAGTTTATCTGTTGCACCATGGATCCTGTGGTGCAATTGTGTGTTTAGTTTCTGCATTTTCTAAGTGGGTATTATCTGAATGTGATGGTTTCAATCCCACTCCAAAGCAATAATTACAAAGACCTATCATTATTTCTTAGTCATGGTTAATAGAATGAAAACAATCAAAAACTGAATAAAAAGTTAAGTATGAAGTTCTGTGAAAGTTCTGATTATGACAAAAGAATTTTCTGACCAAAATGCTTTGAAGATAATCATAATAAAGATGAAAACAACAGTCAGAAATTCAGATACCCCAAAAATATTTATTCTGATGTAAAATTTTTTTTTTATAAACAAATTTGGTGGGGGATTTTTTATGAAAGAAATATGATTGTTATTTGGATTATGCAACCTAACATATTTGGATAAAAAAAGAGATGCTAGTATTAAATATTATCTAGTAATAATTGCTGTGTTTTTTATTTTCACTCTTATAAAGAAAATTTTTTATAATTTTTTTATTTAACTATTATTCCTATGTATAATGAAATTAGCATAATGATTAAATTGTTGATATCATAAATGAAGATAACATTAATCATGTAATGTTTAATATATTAAAATAATATTTTTCTATGTATTTATTTATTAAAGTCTCTAAAATACTTATTTTTAAACTGCCTATACTTCTTTTCAAGATCATTTTTAATTGAATAATATGGGTGATTGATATTAATATATCATTGTGAGTTACTAATAGTAATATTTTTAGATTATATAAACCTCTAAAACTTATTAAGCAAATCAAATTTGTTCATTTAACAAAAAATATTTATAATTTAAAAATTCTTGGATTTTTTTTACATATGATTTTTCAAAATGTCATTTTTATGCTTTTAATAATATTCTATCATTTTTTTTTTGAATAATGAAAATAAATTTAAATTCCTGATTGCCAGGAAAATATTTATGAACTAATTAAGTTTTACAGCTTAAATTAGCAAGTGTCAAAATTTCCTCCTGTTTGCATGATGGTGTATGCATTGCAGAATAGTGATTACTTTACCAAATTATGTGACTTTTCTCTGGAACAAAACATTAAAATATGATATTTGAAACATTTTAATCTTACAGGAAATTGTCATTTATAAATTGACCATGCTTTGAGAGTAAAAATTTTAAACATTTAATGTTTTTATTATTTGTTATTATTCAGTTATCCTATTTTTGTTGTTAACCATGTTGGCACTGCATTTGTTGGGACTCCATCCTCATCCGCCATGAGCACTGTTGACCAAACTTAGATTTTTGTAACCCTAAACAGGGTGGCTAATGGGTACTACACCTTGCTTAAGGTTGACCCACCACAGCAACATCTAAGAGGTAGTGACATTCTCCCAAAAAACCTGGACCTCCCACACAAGGACCTTGCTGCCAGATGTACCCAGGACATTAATTTTTCTATAATTTTATACATTAAATGTAGATTTGAAATTTTTCATGATTCATCAATAATTCAGTAATCATTTTGCCTGAAAAATATCATGGTAAACTTTAATCTCTCATAGTCAAAAACTTTTCTTGGTTATTATGAAGCTCTAATTGAATTAATTATATACTGTTGAATTGACAAAATTGAAAATAATTTTATTTCATCAATTTGATGGATTTTTTAATACTCTCTGTATTTTTATAGTTTTTTTTTTCTTTATTTGTATTCATTATTGATTATTTTCTAGTTAATTATTTGAAATTATCGTTCTCATTTGCTATTCTTCTGGTACATAAAAATATTGGCAATTCATTACATAACATTTTCCTTCATTATTATTTCTATTTTATGAAAGCATTTTGTTTTTAGCAATAAATTTTTTTAGATCCTCTTGATTTTTTATTAATGTATATAACATCAGTAAATACCTTTTTTTTTTTTTCATTTGAACATGTAATCATTTCATTTGGTACCCAATTTTCATGATTGGCACTTCAATGAAATAAATTTAATTTTGTTGAATGATATTGATACACTTATAAATAAGACTTCAATTTGACATTTGAATTCATGAAAATTTGATGATGCTGTTTCATGAATAGAATTATTTTAGAGTTATTCGTCCACTTTATTTTTATTTTTTTCTTCATCCCTTTTACTGTATTTGAAATTTAACTTTAAAAAGTAATAAATCATAGATTACTCATATTTTCAGACAAAAATCAAGTTATTTAAACTCAAAACCATTGATATATTCTTTTTATTAATTGTCTTGTCTAATCTCTGTACAAATTCATGTGCACCAGCTGAGCTTCATAATAAAATAAAAGTTGGAATTTTATTATTGAAAATGTGATGAACTTCAATTTCACCTCAGTTGAAAATTTTTCCCTCAGTTTTTACTTGTTAGCAAAATAGTCATAATAAGCAGAGATTTTTTTTTTCTTTTCTTTTTTTTTTTTTTCTATGACTTGTCTTATTTCATCTTTTTTAAAATGGCATATGTCACGATTCATTTTTATAGAGCAAAGTTCATTTTGGTCTTTTATGCCTTTTTATTTCAAATCTGCTATCGGAAACCATTCTTGGTCTTACAATACAAATTTTGTTATGCTTTGTTCTATTATTGTGTTTAGAAAGTTCTAAAATCTTTAATCATTTATTTTGCTTTGAATTTAAAATTGACTTCCATGATTTCTTTTTACTTTTATTTTTAGTTTTTAAAACTTTTATATTTTCCTACCAATCTTCTTGTTCGATGATTTTTTTTTTCTTGTTTTAAGTTTGGCTATATCTGCACATACGCCTTTCTGTTTAATTTATAAAAATCACAAGAAATTTTTTGTTTTCAATATTTTTCTATTGCCTGAAGACTTTTATTTATTTCTACATATAATGAGACGAATTACTGGTGATACGTTTTTCTTCCATATACTTATTACTTTTTATAATGAATGATCAACTAAATGATCTTACGCATTACAATTAGATTTCCTGGAAAGCTGGAAGTTCTTTTGTTTTTTTTTGTCATTTTTAGTCTTAAAATGTTGCTATCTTTATTTAGTTTAATAAATATTTTTATAACAGTTTAGTTTACAAAGTTTTAAGAACTGAGAAAAAGGATTGACTTATTTACTGAATATACTTAACTTAATGATTCTAGGATTATTATCTTGTCTATCTTTGCTGAAGGCATTCATGATTTATGATTGTTAGTGGCTGACATTATCTCCTAACATTAGCAAGAATATAAATTTATTATAATATTTTACCTGTAGCAGCATTTGAGTATTAACTGAACTGCATCAATATTCATAAATGTATTTAGTAGCAAGATAAAATTTTGTTTATGTAATCTATGCATAATTTGATAGAGATATTGAAATACAAAAATTATTTTTCCTGTTAATTTTGAATACATATCTGTTGTTTGTTCATTAATACTGATCCTAACAACTCTATCAATACCAATTCACTCTTTGTAATATTAGACATAACATGTATATAGAAAATACAAATTTGAAAACACATCTTTCGATTCAATTAGAAAAAGTATTAACAGATTTGAAAAATTGTCCAATCGTGTCACCTCCCAGCATTTACTTTTCTATTAGCACTGTTTTCTCTCATTGTGTTGCTTTCTAGTCCACCTCATAAAAAAAAGATTTCTGTCTTAAATACAAATAATTAATTTTGATTAACTTTCACAGCTCGTTTGATTGGTATTGTTGGAAATTTCTAGCTTTTTAGACAATCATTGAAAAGAAAAATCAATAAAAAAGGTTTTTACCAACAAAATATAACTATATATAACTAATATAACTAATAAGTTGACTTGTTGTTTTCGAGCCGTCCTGATGAGTTGTGAATGGCGAAACAGGCCTGTAGACGGATTGCAAAAATATTTTATATCTATATATTTGAAATTCTTCTTAGTCAATCCAGTTATGTAATTGTAAAAGCAAGAAAATTATGAAGCATCAAATAGATTTTAATGACTATTTTCTAAATCTTTTGTATATGTTTTTTGTGTGCAAAGTATTTTATTGCTCTCATTACTTTACAAGAAGAGAAAAAGTGAGCTATATAGCAAGATTATCAAAGCATGAATTTTTTACTGCTCTATTAATTTTGATTAAATCATCGATGTTGATATCATACTTTTATAGGCTAATTCTCTAAATGGTTTATTTCTTTTTAGAAAAGAACTATTCACTTTTTTCATTTTTCTTCTCCCTAAATTCCCTTCTTGTTTTATATCTACTAACTATTCATTTCAGTTTGATTTTATTAGTTTCTCTTTTTTTTCTTTTTCTTTTTTGTTCACTTAGTTACTTCAGACGGGTTGTCTTTTTTTTTTTTTTTTTCTTTCATAAGCATTGATTTTCAGTTTCATACTTGGTCTATTGTTATCATGTGCTTTTGCATTATGCTCTTTATTGCTATGCTTATGATAAACAAAATTTTATACAAAACTATTATTGAAAAAAAAATAATGATAAAATACTGTAGACCATAATTTACTTTTTGTAAAGAATATTTTGTTGTTCATTAACTTAGTTTTCTTTTCATTTTTAAAAGTAAAAATAACATATTGTTTAAAAACAATATTAGAATATTGAGTGAAAATTTGATATACTGATTTTGTAGTAACACTTTTGATAACCCTGTATTCAATGGATTTTCTTTTTGATACATAAAAAAAAATCAACTTATAAATCTAAACAGAAAATAATCTCATGAAATTAGTTATCTAAATTAATCAATTATCGTTCATACAATGATTTTAAAATTCTTCCGACTTCATGTCACATTTAATGAAATTAGATTTCTAGAAGATTTAATTACATATTCAGAAGCATCTATTTTCCAATAAGATTAAATAGTTTACCAGATTTCCTCTTTCTATTTTCTGTTGATAGATATTTAAACAAAAAAATAATCCCCTATATAAAACTGAAATTGAAAAATATTGATGCACTTTGTGAGAGATAATCTTTGATTTTTCAATATCAATGTGTATTTCAATTAACAAAAGCATCTACTGATGCAATCCCTTGGACACATCCTCAGTGTTGAATCCTGGGATACCTGGGTGTTTCGGGTCTTTCAACAGATACCCTCCTACGGGCAACTTCTTGATTTACATTTACAAAAAAGGTTTTTAGAAACTTAGCTGAACCTGCTTAAGATAATGTCAGATTTTCAAGTTATATGATCAGTTTAATATATTGTTGATTAGGTATCAGAAAACATAGTACTCACTATTTTGCTAAATTAATTGTAGAAAATATTCTCTCATTCTTATAACAACATTGGCTATTTGGTTCACAGTTAATGGACTATTATTACAATTATTATTATTATTATTATCATATATAATATAATATAAATACTAAGCACAATCAATGTAATGAAAGTTGAGAGACTTCTAGATTTTTGGTCATCTTCAAGAAATTCAGTTACCCATTTCAGTACTTCTGATAAAACTGGAGAATTGTTCCTAATGTAGCAAAATCTAAAAATATTCAAGGACCTTTTTTTTTCTTTTTTTTTTTTTAAGATCTATTTTTATTACTGTTGTCCCCATCCTTATCGGTGTTATCAATAATAAGGATGAGAACAACTGTCAGAAATATAGATCTACAAATTTATCAAACCTCATCCCAAGGATTAAAAAAAAAACCATACTCCTTCTTTCCAGCTGGTCTTTAATTATGGATACCATATTAGTTTATTTTCCCCCCTTTTTTTAACAGTCTGATCTGATGTAAAATTAGATTGAAAGAAATATTGCATTCATTAAGATGATTTTAAATTAATGTATTCAAATTTTTTTTCCGATTTAGCATCATTTGTTCATTGTCTGTCTATGAGCTTTTTTTAGCCAGCCTTGATTCTTTAAATTAATTTAAAAATTTTTTTTTTATCATTTGGTCAGTTAATGTTTTTAATGTTTTGCTTGCGTCTTTTTAAACAAAAAGAATCAACTAAGAAATTGAAAGAAACACAAATTAAGGTTAATGAAACTTTGTTTCTATTTTTGAATTTCATTCTTGATCAATGTTATAAATAATTTGAATCCTTTTCATTAAAATTTTATATTTTTATTAAGCTAAATTGAAAATAAAGAAAGATATCTTCCAGCCCAAAGGTCTATATCACTTTAGATTTTTCAATCTGTAACCTATACTTAGGGGGGAAAGAAAAAAGAGGCAAACATACCAATACTCACCTGAATATCATAATATTATAGCATGAGGTTCATTCATCGGGTGTGTTATTGTGTGCTATTAGAGTACAGTAATTGAATTGTGTAATAATTTGCATAAAATTCATATAATATAATTTATATAAAATCGATAATTGTATAAAAATTTGACATTAGATTAAAAAATTGATATATAAATTGATATATAAATTGATAGTAAGCAGTTTGATAGTTTGTAATTACTTTGTAAATCAAAAGAGTTCTTAATTTATTTACACAGGCAAGAGAAAAATTTAAATATTTCGAAATAATGGCTTTGATTAATGATAAAATTAGATGACTTTTTTTTTCATGATGTTAAGTTTAACTTAATTTATATTTTAAATACAATAGTTGATGTTGCTATAACAACTGGCTTTTTACTCCTTGATAAGTTAATTGGTGATGCTATCAAGTTACAAACCAATCTTAAGCTGTAACAGTATTGTTTTCTCTTATATTGTGAATGCTAAAGACAAAAATAATTGATCAGTATTTAGTGTTGTAAGTAGATCAGACATTCAATTATAAATTTTGGGGTGTGTATTTAAAATTGGTTAAAGGGATTTATGTGGGAACTGCCACCAGTCCTGTTTTTATACCCCCTTAAATGCTATCTACAACTGATAATTGAGGGTGGGAACCATTTGTGTGACAGTTAAAATGGTAATTTGCTAAGAGCCAAATTTAAGTTGATCAAAAAGATATCTATTATGGATGTTTTCCATTATATTTAAGATAGTTAAGTGGTTGAGGTGAACAGGGTTTTTGTGTTTTTTGTTTTTTTAAATAGGGTTAGTTGGTTACCCCAGGCATTAGATTAATTTAGTTATGTAATATATCAACAATCGTGTACAATATAGTTGGGTGTGGATGGTGAGTGAACAAGTGCCTTTTAATATTAATAAGATTTAGAAAACCTACTTTATTATGATTTTACTCTATTCAAAAGAAAAGCATATAATTATTGCAAGAATTGTTCAGATTTAAATTTATTTTTAAATCAATTGACCTTGGAGTATTTTCTCTTTATTTTTTTTAAAATATATCCTTCATCTATCTGTTTTCTTTGCTTTTATTTTTTGGAAAATAGATTGGTTTAATTTTGTTTCTTTTACAACATATCAATCTCAAATCCCGGTCAAAACCATTGCATTCACCATAAAAAATGGCCTTGTGCCAAACTTGGTTGGTGCTCTGCTTACCAAGTAAATATAATATCAATCTCAGTGGGTCATTCAATGCCAACAAGGATTTTAAGTTAGTTCCATAGAGATTGAATATCTTTGTAGAGGCTAGTTTGGTAGAAAAATTTGATTCTCGTTGAAATATTTTTTATAGAAAAAGTTTGTATGAAAATAGATAAGTTATGTGTGGTTTAAATTAGCTTATTCTATGAGTGAAAAAAGAAAAAGATTTAATTGAATTAGAAATATTTTAGTTTAAAATTCACTTTATTTTTTCGTAAATAATTTTTTTCCTTTATTATGCAAATTCTTTTAATTTTTGATGATGTGGTTGGTTAGATGCTCAGTTTCTACATAGAAAGGTTAGGGTTTTGATAATGTAGTTCTTTTGCTCAGAGCTTACTCTTTATCTTCTAACTAAAAACCTGAATATTTATTGAGAAGCTGAATACCATAAAGTGAATACTAATCATTCTATGTTTATATATATTTCAACTATAAAAGCTAGAGTACCCCACTTTAACCAAACACTAAAAAGTATTATTTATATTTTCTAATAGTTTGTTATTCTAAAAATAAGTTCACTGGTTTACAATTTCCTGTTTGTGTATACTGGGTATGAAATCAATAGGATCAAACTTTTACTAAATCTGCTTATATTTATTTTTCTCTTGAAAAAAAGAAGTTGTATTGTTGCTTGCATGTCATGAAGTTGGGTGAATTGTAAGTATTTGTGCAAACATGGGAAAAGTTAAAAGTTTTTATTTCAAAGAGTGCTAACATTTGATTTGCCAAGTATAAATATGTGTTCAAAATTTAGTAATTTAACTTTTTTTAATAATGATCAAATGGTATGATGACTCTGTAGTTAAGGTTTACTTCGGAGTGATTCTTCAGTTTAGGTTTTGTTCATAAATACAAGTTTTTTTTTTTTTAGAATAATTGTTGGGCACTTTAAATTTCTTCCATCTGTCGAAAAATGAATGATTGTAAGAAGAACTTGGTAGCATTTTATAGTTTCCATAGAAAACCTGATAAGACCTTTGTATACTTATCAAGAAATTTATATATTTATAGATTATCATGTGTACAAGAATATTAATTTTGTTTTTGTTTTATGGCTTATCAATCTCTTTAAATAATTTAATGCTGATAGCAATCATTTTTGAAAAACATTTTTTTTTTGTTTTCAAGTAGTTTATTTAATGACATAATGTTCTATTTAATCTTGGAGGGAATGTGAAGACTCATACCTCTTCCAAGGTTATTTGTCCAAATGAGAATGTAAACTGAATGACTGGAATTCAAACTAGCATATTACAATTCCAAAGCCTGACTGCCTATCCACTGCTCCAAATGTATCTTTCATTTATTTATTTTTACATAAGCACAAATATGCTTTTAGCTATTAATATTTTGCTATGTTAAAATGCTTTTGATTTATTTATTGTGTACTGAGTGGTCAGTTTCCCAAATTGCAGTTGTGTTTATTTTCTCTTAATAGATTAAACATGCCTCTCTTATTCCCGTCTGATTAATGTCCTAAAGATAAAATTGAAATTCCATGACAATTCCTAATTTCAATAAATTATAGTTGTTTTTATAAGAATGAATTTTTAACAATGAATTTAATTACTTATCTATGTGTGAAATTAAAACAATAGCAATTTAAAAATCATTGACCTCAAGAATTAACTTATATTTGCTGTCAAAAATGTTCGCAGAGAACATACACTGAAACATATTTGCTGAAATAATTTTAAAAATGTTTTAAGTAAATACATTTTTTTCAGGATATAAAATGTTATTTTGATAATATAGATATCACTGAACATTCTTCTTTAACAGAAAGCCCTGAGAATAAGTGAGCAGAATTAATTGAATAAAAGCAAACAATAAATTATGTTTTTACAGATATATATCTGTGTTTTCAACCATTATTTCCTATTGGGAAGAGATAAAGGATTATAAAAGAACATAAAACCTATTAATAAAATTTACTAATAGAAGACATTTAGTTCATTCATGATTCAAATTAGATTTAATTTTCAATTTCAACTTCAAAGGCAAATACTTAATTTACTTGTATGTAGAACCATATTTTATTTAGATTAGATTTATGAATTTGCTTTACAATAAGTTTTCCACTCAGAATTTTACTTATACATCAAATTTGATTAAACCTACTTGTAAAATAACTTTAAAAAGTTAAACTTAAAAAAAAAACTTCTTAAATAAAGATTAAATAAGTTCATTTGTTTTGAGTTAGATAAAAAAAAGTTATTTTTCGAAACTTGATTTTAAATGAAAAATATATTGAATATGAATGCTGTTTCAAAAGTAATGCCTCCTAGTTTTTAACTAAAACAAAATGAAGAGCTGTGAAGACAGGAGTGAAACTAGCAACTGATTGTGCTCCAGAATTGATTTTTTTTTTGTACATTGTCACCATCATTTTCATCCCATTTCTGCCAGCGATTTTTGTGTCTGGAATATGTCTGTCATTCACATCACTTGCCACTCTGAAATTGATGAACTTATCTCTTTAATTGTGCTGGCATCAACTAAATCTGCTTCGTAAACGTTTAACAGGTGTCTGAATATTGATCAGTTCATTTTTTTCACATGGAACAATTCAATGACATATCTTTACTCTGATGCATGTCTATGGAAGGAAGTTGTATTCTTAGTCTCATGCCATCAATATCTGCAACAGAGAGATGAAACTTTAAGGTAATGAATGCTTAAGTTCAGTCATAATAACAATGCATTTTGCAATCACCTGATCCATTTAGGCAGAATAAAAAATAAGAGGCATTACTTTTGGAAGGATCTTTATATAAAAGGATAGGTATTAACTTATATGCACTATTTGTTAAGAATTACAAGAATTAGAAATAAAAAATACATTTAATTTTGTTAACAAGCAATTATAATCTTCCTATTTTACCTTGGAATATATTATATCCTTTGTACTCTTACAATCATAGCACTTGATTGGCTTGGACATATTTAATTCTCTCTGGTCATTTTAGTCTATCCAATATTAGGTATTAACTAGTTCATATACGTGTCATTTTTTCCTTCTTTCTGTAATGTAATATGATAATGACTATAATGATTATAATAATGATAATATCATGCATATATATTAGCCATTGCTTGGTCTTTCTAAAACAATATAAATAAACATCTATTTTTCTCTATCTGAATATTTAGTCTTTGATGATTTTGTTTTATGCCATGGGAACTTTTTTGGAAAAAGTGAATTTTGTTTTATAATATCAAAATATTTCATTTTCTTTATGTACAGATTTTTATTTCTGTTTGTTCATCTGAGTTAAGTGCTTTATGAAAGTTAAAATGAAGATTGAAAACAAAATTATTTTCTTAAAATAATGTTAATGTTAATATTTTTTTAACCCCCCCTGTATTTTAATGTCATTCAATTAAAATCAAGTATTCTATCGTTGCAAATTGCAGGTGCAAAACTTTAGTAATATGAATGATGCTATACTTTTTTTCTCTAAAGGTAATGAAACTAATTTTAATCTAGAATTTCTGATTTGTGTTTTTGTTTACATTAAAGTAAGAAACAAGATTTATTTTTTCAAATAGAAAATCTAACTTTAAGTTCTCATTTGAAAAACAGTTTTGCTACAATTAGATTATCTTTTTGATTTTTTTAACATTTTATATCTCTCTTTGAATTACTTCTTAAATGGTTTAAATAATTTGACAATTTCTTAGGTTGCTCAAATTTGCTGAAGATGTTTTAGAATTTATTAGTTTTACATTGGTAAAAGTGTTTTATAGACACTTAAGAACTTTCAGTAAAATCTCAACCAAGAACTTCACTTTTCTCTCTTAGTTCCTGCAATAGAAAGGGTACAAATATATTTAAAAAAATATATGTTTCATAAAGAATCCCTTGATTTCAACAAAAAGGAGTTTAAAGTTTATTTTGTACACTACATTAAATTATTAAGACATAATCTTATAATTTATTTATCTTATATTATATATAAAAGTATTATTCAGTATATTTAGCTAACAATGAATTTGGAAAGTATTTTCTATGATAGATCCTAACATGAAATATCTTACTAGACAGCCATAAAAAATCGAAAATAAAATCAATCAAAAGGAGAATAGCATTTTAATTAAATAAGTATGCTTAAATAATGAATATTTTTAAAATTCAATATTTAAATATATATTCAATTCAATCAAACAAGGTATAAGTTGTTGGTAAAAGTTATTATTTGTTTATTGGGTTTACTAATTTATTTATTCATATCATAGATTTGACTTATGTTTATGGTTAAAAATTCACAATTTCCTGATTACTTTTCTTTATGGTTTGTTTGCAGATTTTATTTGGTATTTTAATTATATTAGTTATCAAACACTTTATTCCTAATGTGAAATACAAGTTTGCAGAACTTTACTTAAGATAAGCAAAGCAGGAGGATTTTAGAATTGTATTACAAGAATCATTTGGTTTTATTTGTATTTGGAATATCTTTGGAAGAAGTAATAATTCTCATATTCCCATTGGCTATAGACTACATATTGCATCTAGTGCTATTCAGTGTATTGATAAAAAAGATTTTATCAGAAATTATTGTTCTCCGTATGTACAAATGACTGAAAATATTGATATGACATAAAACTAACCAATCAACAAAAAAATATTAAATTCATATTTATTTATCTCAGGATTGATATTATTTTACATTAATACTGTTCATTTTTACATCAATGCTATTTTTGTGTGAAAAATTGTCTACTCGTTATTTAGTGTTCAATATAATCATCCATGTTTTATCCTTTTTTTCCCTTTTTTAAGCTATTGACTATTTGGCCTTTAGATTTAATTACTTATTAAATGTTACAATTGCAAAACATTGACTATTTTTTTTTCTTATCAATTAAAAGTTTAAAACTCTTTAAAGATTTTTGAGAAATTAATACTTTTACATTTCTAAATTAAATAGAAATAACTTATTGCAATTATTTCTTTTGCAAAGTATTTAATTAATGAATGCATTGCTTAAAAGCAGACTGTTTCCTTTTCTTTATTCCTTAAGAAAATATTTCAGAAGAAAAGCAGCATTTCTAGTATGTTTTTCTTTACATCTGGGAAAGCCCCGTAGAACAGTTGATGAGTTAATGAACTTTGAATTTATTTACTTGAATGAGCACAAACACAAGTTAGGCATGAGATCATTTTTACATGCTCATTATATCCCTGGTCTTTTGTTACCAGGGTCATCCTTCACCTAGATGAGTTACTCTACCTGAGTTGACTGAGGCAGCTGAAAGTAAATCTGATAGTTTTGACTGGAATTTGAGTTAATGAATTTTGAAATTGTAATATGTGAGATCAATGCCCATTTGCTCTGTTCAGGCTGAAACCCTTGTAAAGAGTATATATTCCTTTGTTTCCTCCAGTTATGGGTTAAATAGTCTAACCTCTGTTATCTAAAGAATGTGTAGTTGATAGAAAGACATGAATCAGAGAAGTCTGTTGTGTATTAAATGACTAAAACTGTGGGCATTCCTTTAAAAATCAAACTTAAGAGCAAATGTTAATTGATAGCGATTACTTCCTAAAATGATTGTCTGAATTAATTAGATTCGTTTTGATTTTTTTTTGCTTTTATTCAAGTTAAGTGAAGATAACCCTAAAGATAAGGGTAGAAGTCTAGGAATAACTTTAATGAAGATACTTTCTAAATATTTTGAGTTGTAATGTGAAAGAAAACATTAAGTGCTTGAGGTGAAGAATGACCAGAAACAGAGCTATTAAATCATAACTACATCCTTTAAAAAAGTTTTTTTTTTATTTCTATTTTCTATCCTCTACCACTTTCTGCCCTCCCTAACGTAAGTAATTCTAATGATCATTGTATATTGTTACTATGTACTATTGCAGACTTTGCATGTTGTTTGTGGACCTGGAATGAGGAAGAACACGATTCTATCAGTTTGACTGCTAGGAGCAGCTGCTATTGCTTTTGCATAACATTCCAAAATGATTTTACGTAAACAGGCAGTTTAGATCAAAAGAGTGGGAAGTCTATGACTCATTCATGGCACCTGACTGTGGAAAATCATTCCAGGCATTCACTGTGGGATGACAAAAGCATCTACTTATTTAGATCTAAGTTCTGCTCCAACAAGACTACCAACTTCTCAATCAAAGCCCAGGCCTGCTTGTCTGAAAATTTGAAAAAAAGAAAGAAAAAAAAAGTTAAAAAAAAAAAAACTTTTTCGAGAATTTTGCAATTCTTTACTATGTATCTATCATCAGATTGCGATAAATTACTGAGAAACTTTTTATCTGACACATTACTCACTTCTCTGCTAATCATTTGTTCTTTTTTTTTCTTTAAGATTTTGAGATTGCTTTCTATTTCAAACACTTTCCACATAAAATAATAATACTCTTTTGACTTGCTGTTCTTTTGTTTTTCAACTATTTAATTATATCCATTTAGTGGATCTAGAATTGTTGAATTTTATGACAGGAAAAATTAGGTAGTAAGCTCTAATTATCAAAAGTTATCAAAAATGAAGTTTTCTCTTTGATATTCTCAAAGGGTTTTTCTGGAAGATAATACTAATTTACTTACATGATGACCATTCACCTAATGCAGCCATTATCAACCTTTCCTCCATCATTTACCCCTCGGCTTTATGTATTTCTCCATTTACCCCCTACTCTCATACAAAAAATTCGTAGCCATCATAAAGTGACAGAAAAACATGGTTAGAAAGAACCGTTTTATTGTTTAGGTTTTGTAAAAAAAAATATTACACACACACACACACACACACACACACATTTTCTTTGCGCTCTCTCTCATTTTACAAAATTTAATTTAATTGAATTATTTTTTTTATTATCAGATACTTCAACTATTTACCCCCAACTATATCATTTTTTACCCCCAAGGAGTAAATTTACCCCCGGATGAGAACCTCTAACCTAAAGCATTACTATGTAAAATTACAAAATAGATAGCCTATTCAATTAATTGACGTGATAGTTATTTTAATGGAATTGAAACCTAAGTTTAAGGTGAACGCATATTAAAGAATAAATTTTTCAAAATATAAAGAAAGATATTAAACATTTTAATGATTCTTTCATACTTTTCAGAGTTCAGTTTTTCTACTGTATTTTTTTTATTCTATGATTATTTCACAGCCATCCTATGGAAACCTTGAATCCATAAATTTCCCTAATTTCTAATTGGTATTTGTTGATTTATTACCACAGAATTAAGTTTCTTTATCCTATGGTTTAAGTATCAACATGTACTACATAACACACAAGTAGAGATAAGATTTGTAAAGAAAAAAAAAGTTTGTGAATAGCTGCACCAAATATGACCCTAAGCTTTAATTTTGCTCTTAAAAAATGGTGTACACCATCCCGAGGTTGGAAACCATCACCATGCTAAGTTTGGTTATGATCAGTCCAGTGGTTTGGGCTGTAGGAGAGTTGTACAGACACCTATGCACTATAACTACTACTACTACTACTTTATATATATACAAATTTATATAAATTAAGATTAAATCATCTTCTCGTTATAGTGTATATAAGTGCATTATTTATTTGTTATTTTGTAACCAGTTGATAACCTATATACAGTAACTTTTTTTGTCCTGAATTGATTCTGTATAATTCAGGCTGATAGTGGTTTACATTTATATGAACGTTTAAAGCAACAATATATAATTGGAAAAATTTAAGTAATTTTTTTAAAATGTGATTTGTTAATATGATCTGCATCAAGGGTAATATTTAAAATCCAATGGATTACTGATAATTTTTAGTAATTTCTGTCAATTTCTATATACTTATATTTCTATATACATGTTTGCATTAAAGATTTTCTTCGTTAGACTATTTAATCCATAGTGCACAGTAACATTTGGACACTCTGTATTTTTACCAAATAAGTAAGTAGCAATGCTATTTCTACTTTCAGTAACAATTGTACAATTAATTAAATTATTTCCTTTTACAAGTAACCTATATGAATATTTAATAAAATGCAGGGTCAAAAGAGTTACTAAAAAAATCAATAGATCTACAATGCTTTGATGTAAAATTATAACAAAACCTAAACACTAAATATGTTTTTTTTTGCAAAAATTAGTATTGAATAACCCTTTATAAATTAATGAACTAGGTGAATCAATAAAAATTGTTTGGTGAATGTTATAACCTACTCCTATTTAATATTTTTATTAATTCTCTTAACATGTTCCTTCTTTAATGATATATGTATCATGTCATTTTGTTGTATTATTTAGATCATTCGGGTTTTTTTATTCTAATCATTATTGTTACAACAGTTTTAATTTTTATGTAGAAAAATAAAATAATTACTGAGAAGGTGTCTTATAGTTACTTTAATTATTAAATCAAGAAATTTAATTTTTCCAAATTTGATTATCACACATTTATGTTAATGTTCTCATGAATTTTTAAACAAGAAAAGTCCATAGAAATTAACTATGAAAATATAATTATGACTAATATTTCATTTTTAAGCAATAAAATGTTATCAAATATGAAAATGTTTCTAAAATTTGCCTTATTTTGGTTCATTAGTATTGTGTTTGTATTAGTATTTAAGTGGTTTTCATCAGTTATAGGTGTATTGGCATCAAAACTACAAATAGTATTATGATATATTTTATTTATGATTATTCTTTTCCTTTAGATAATCCTTATCAAGCAGTCCAGACTTGTTACAAATATTAATTGATATATATCAAAATTATTATTTTCTTAATAAATACTGTCATTTATCAAAATTATTATTTTCTTAATAAATACTGTCATTTATCAAAATTATTATTTTCTTAATAAATACTGTCATTTAAAATTAAAAAAATTTGATTGGATATTTTAAATTTTGCTTATTTTTACCACTTGATATATCTTAGTTTAGGCACAAGGCCAGTTTTATATAATCATTATATTTCTGGGCTTTTGTAATCAGTTTTGCTCTTTATCTATATAAGTTCCTCTCATTGAGTTGATGCGTCTCATTTGGGATTTTGAAATCATTGTTATCCTTACACCTAGATGTGCTACTCTCCAGAGTTAACGAACCTCATCTGCCTGACACAGCTGAAAGTGAATGCAATGGTTTAGACTGGGATTTGGATTCATATAATAGAATTCCAAAATCTAAGATATTACCACTGCTCCACCCTCCCTGCCTTTTTTACAAATTAATATTTGATGAGAATAATAACCGTTTCTTCATTGAAACAAGGCTAGATTAAATTGAAGTTTGAAACTTATATTTTTCTATTTGGATATATTTTATTGTAGTTTTAAAGTAGACTTATTCTATTTATTTATCTATTGTCAGTTACCTTTTAATAAGAATGATTAGTCTTACTATTAGGATTGAGTTGTGAGCTCTAAGTACTTATTTTAACAACTGGAAAGCTGCACTAAATCATCGTTTAACCAAGGTCAGTACCTGATCTTTATCGAGTTAACTGAGATAAACCAGAGTTTCTAACTTGAGAATTTCTTGACCACTGGGTCCAATTAGTGCTTCCACTCTCACCCCTTAACCTTATCTTGTTATTTCCTTTCAGTTAAAACAATGTAAGTAAAGGAAGAGATGAGAAATGTCTTCTATCTAAATAGTTGATAGATGCACACTTGGTTGACAATTGCCAGATTATCAGGTAATTATTTATTTTGGTCCTATATCAGTTGACAGTATACTGATTAAAAAAAGTAAAGGTTTGGTTAATCTAAAGAAAATGATTGTAACATTTAATTTATAATGCTTAGTCTGTAGATAACTCACCCTCCTCTTAAAATAACACTGTGTTCCTTGTATTTTGTTTCTTTTTTTTACTAAAATTTTCCTTTGAGAATTTGTCTTTGTATTATTTTTCAGCAATTAGATCCACATGTAGATTGACATGGATACAAAACTTATAGCTATAAAGGTATAAAGTTCCTTTAGACTACAATTTTCTATCTGAATGTTATAGATTTTATATTTGGTTTTTGTCTAAAAAGACATTCCCCTTTGTTCTATCTCAATTTGAATTAAACAATATTTTCCTTAACCCTTTAAACTCTGAGCCAATATATTGGCCCTGGGAACCTAAGGCAAAAAAAGACACACACTCACCGTACACACCAATATTTCAACCTTATTTTTTTGAACCCTGACTTAGTAAAATAACCACCAATCACTGAGCAGCAGAGAGCCGTTCTTTTAAAGAACCATATTAGGGTCAAAATGTTGGTGTGACTTTTTGGCCTTAGATTATTAGGGCCGATATATTGGCTCTTTAGGGTCAAAAGGGTTAAAGTCTAATTATTGGCCCTTTAGGGTCAAAAGGGTTAAAGTCTAACTAAATTAAATTTCTGTCAAAACAGCTAAAGTCATTAAAGTTATACAAGAGAATAAATATATTCTCTTTGGGTAACCCCAAATGCCTTGTGCCAAAAATGGCCTTGTCCCAAACTTGGGTTGGTGATCACCAAGTAAATATAATATTCTCTTTGGGAATGCAAACCATATTCAGCTGTCTCAGGCAAATGGGGCTTGTTAAATTGGGAGAGTAATTCATCTAGGTGTAAGGATAACACTGATTCCGAAAACCTGCGTTGATGAGACCAGGGATATTATAGCATTTAAGAATGACTTTGTGTATATCTTGCTCAACCAAGCAGCAAAGTTGGTGCATTGGTAAAAGGTCAGGCTCTGGAATCATCATACGCGAGTTCAAATCCCAGTCTAAACCATTGCATTCACCTTAAAATGGCCTTGTGTCAAACATAGTTGGTGCTGCTCACCAAGTAAATATAATACCTTGCTCAACCAAGCAGATATATCCAACTTCTTTAAGTTCAAATCCAAGTCAATACTATTACTTTCACTTTAGCAGCCTCGGGCAGATGGGGCTCGTTAACTCGAGAGAGCATCTCATCTAGGTGATGGGTAACACCAAATACAAAAAGCCCGGGTAAGAGCACGTAAAAATGGCCTTGTGCCAAACTTGGGTTGGTGATCACCAAGTAAATATAATATTATCATTTATTGCTCATCTAGGTGAAGGGTAACACCGAATGTTAAAAGCCCGGGAAAGAGCACGTAAAAATGGCCTTGCGCCAAACTTGGGTTGGTGCTCACCAAGTAAATATAATAATCTCATCTAGGTGAAGGGTAACAGTAACACCGAATGTAAAAATCCCGGGAAAGAGCACGTAAAAATGGCCTTGTGCCAAACTTGGGTTGGTGATCACCACCAAGTATATATAATATCCTCATTTAGGTGAAAGGTAACACTGAATGTAAAAAGCCCGGGAAAGAGCACGTAAAAATGACCTTGTGCCAAACTTGGGTAAATATAGTATAATTAAACAATTATTTACTACATTCACTTTTTTCTCTACGCAGAGAATCTATTTGCAAAAAAAAAATTTTTTAAATCTTTTTTTCCCTAAACAACAAAAAACCAACAATTCAATTGCGGACTTTTGAATTCTGCACTCAAGCAGGCTTTTACGGCAAGGGAGGTGTCTGTCTCTCTCTTGTGTATAGTCTGTGAATCGTTTATTTTAGTGACAGTCAAAAGAAGAGCCGCTTTTGCAGACACACGAGAGAGAGAGAGGGGGCAGGGGGTTGATGGGTCAAGATAAAAAGAAGGAAGGGAGTCGTTGTTGTTAAATTTAATTCTTGTTCTTAGAAATATTTTTCATGCAACAGAAATGGAAGGAATTATCTGGAAGAAGAAATCTTGATTTTAACCACAAACAGCCATTTTTTTTTTTCTGAGAGGAATATTGGGAATATATCACTATTATTAGCCATTATTATGTGAAAATATTGCGCATAAAATAATAAGAAAATTTACCTTAACTTTTCTCAATAGACTGTCTTGTCACCAGACAAAAATATCACTTTTATTAGCCTCTAAAAGTGGTGGGTGTATTTTGTGAAAATATTGTGCATAAAATAATAAGAAAATTTTCCTTAACTTTTCCCAATAGGCTGTTTTGTAAAATATAGTATGTAAAAACCATAAGAATTTTTTCGTAACTGTTCCCAATAGGCTGTCTTGCCACCATACAAAAATCCCCTTTATTAGCCTGTAAAAGTGGTGGGAGTTTTTTTTTTCCGAAAGGATTGTGTAGAAAATCAAAAGAATTTTTTCCGTAACTTTCCAAATAAACTGTCTTTTTACCCTATAAAAAATCAATTTTTTAACCTGTAAAAGTGGTGGGGCTTTGTTGAAAACATTGAGTATAAAATCCTTAGAAAAATTTTCCATAAATTCAATCAATAGACTGGCTTGTCACCAGAGAAAAAAATAAACATTTTTCTTCGCCTATAAAAATGGTGGGAGCGATATTTTTAAAATATCATGTGTAAAATTCTCGGTTCATGTGACAGTTTCTGAAGTATTATATTTACTGGGTGAGCACTAACCCAAGTTTGGCACAAGGCCATTTTACGTATTTCTATTCTCTATTTCTCTCTCTTCCTATCTCTTTTTTTCTCTCTCTCTCACTGTCTTTCTATCTCCTGTTATCTTTCTTTCTTTCTTTCTTTTTTCTTCCTCTCTCGTTCTTTCTCTCTCTTTCTTTATCTCTCTTTCTTCTTTCTCTCTCTATTTATCTCTCTCTCATTCACTCTATCTTTCTTTCTTTCTCTATCTCTTTCTTTCTTTCTCTCTCTTTTTCTTTTCCCCTCTCTCTCTTTATCTTTATTTCTTTCGTTCTTTCTTTCTCTATCACTCTCTTTCTCTCTCTTTCTCGTTCCCTCGCTCTTTCTTTCCCTTCTTTTTTTTATCTCTCTTTCTCTCTCCCCTTTTCTCTCTCTCTCCACCCTTTCTCTCTCTCTCTCTCTCTCTCCATTTCCCTCTCCCTCTCCCTCTCTCTCTCTCCAATTGGTCATCGATTCTCTCTAACCCCCCCCCTTTCACCAATTGCCCCGACTCCGCCCCTCTCCCGGTGTGTAATCCTAACCCTATGGGCTAATTTGAGCCAACCTAAAAGCGTTTACAGACGTGAGACTAGCCAGCCGGTGCGAAGTGTAAAAAACAAACCTCACTTTTTTTTTTAAAAACCCTTTTAATTCTTTTTAGTCGTTTATTTTATATATTTTTTTTTTCTATGTTTTTTGGGGTTTTTTTTAACCTCAGGTTATACAAAAAATTAAAAAAATACCCTCAAAAAAAGATTTTTTAAAAATCATTTTTTAACCGTTTTCATTTTTTATCAATTATTTACATTTTTTTTTAATTTAAAAAAAAAATTTTTGTAATAAAAAATACAAAAAAGATAGAAAAAAAACAATCCCAATTTTTTAACCATTTTTATTTTTTAATAATTTATTCACATTTTTTTAAAAAGTTTTTTAAAAAATTTTTTGTAATAAAAAAATACAAAAAAGATAGAAAAAAAAGCAACTCGTTTTTATTTTTTAATCATTTATTTACATTTTTTTTAAAGATTTTTTTAAAAAGATTTTTGTAATAAAAAAATACAAAAAAGATAGAAAAAAACAACCCCATTTTTTAACCGTTTTTATTTTTTAATCATTTATTTACATTGCATTTTTTTTCTATTTTTTTATATAATTTTTTTCATTTTCTATTTTTTGCTCGCTAGAACCCTATTTAAAAAAGGCCAAAAAAATAACGAAAAAGAATGCAAGACAAAAAAGAATCATTTTTCAACCCTTTTTTATTTATTTTATTCTATTACGTTTTATTTTATTTTTTAATAATTTATTTTTTATTTGTTTTTTTAGGGGTCTACCGGGCCCTATAAAAAAAGGCAAAAATTACCAAAAAATAATCCAACCTTTTCTTTTTAATTCATTTCTTTTCTTTTATTTTTTATTTTTATTAATTAATTTTTTTTATTTTTTATTCCCCAGACCCTTAAAAAGAAAAAAAAACTAAAAAAAAAGGAATGCTACACAGTTAGGTGGTGTCAAGGGACCGACCGTCACTAGCGATCATGTCCGACGAGTAATGCCTTTCTCTTGGCAAAACAGGGCCCACGGGATCAAACCATCCCCCTCTTCTCCAAGAAAAGACATTGACGCGGGAACAGAAAAAGACTTAAAAAAAAGGCTAACAAAAAAAACCAGGCCGTAAGATTCGTAAGCATCATGGGGGTGAGCCATTGTCCTTGGAGGGGAGGTGAGGCTTTGAGGGTCTCTTGGGCCAGGGAGCGAGAGATCCTTCTTCCTTCCTTTTTTTTTTTTGTTCTTGATATCTCTGGTCAGCAACAAGACTTGACGGCCCCTAAAAAAAACACGACACATTTGAAAAAAAATAATAATAAAAAGAAATGACCACTGATTAAAAAACACCTACTGAAAACCGCAAACACAATAATGGCGACTTTTTGCATTTGACTCTTAATGATTTAATCACGTTCAGCAAAAAAAAATAAAAAATAATAATAATGATATTAGTAATAATAAAAATAATAATAATAATAATAATAATAATAATAGTAATAATAATAATAATAATAATAAAAAATAATAATAATAATAATAATAATGATATTAATAATATAAAGAAAAAGAGAGTTTCCAATTTCTTCTGTTCGTTAGACAGGGAGTCTCCTCTTCATCCGTTTGAGCTCAAATTAGTCCTTCTGTTGTTGGTTACGAGATACCAGATCGTGGAGAATTTCTGAGAGGTCCGGATCTCACTGAAGGGGGTAACTCATTCTTATGAATTGATTTAGACAGAAAGTCTCTTCTTCATCCGTTTGAGCTCAAATTTATCCTTCTGCTGTTGGTTGAGCGATAACAGATCCTCAATAATTTCTAAGAGGGCCGGTTCTCACTAAAGGAAATTATATCTGGTATTGACAGTCTGTCCTTTAGAAAGGCAGTCTCCTCTTTGCCGGTTTGGGCTCAGATTAGCTCTTCTGGTGTTGGTTGAGCGATACCAGATCCTGGAGAGTTTCTAATAGGTCCGGTTCTCACTCAAGGGGATAACACATCCTGTCTGTCCGTTAGACGAGTGCTACGTTGTGGACGGTACTTACACGTGTCGACCGACGATTGATATCGGCAGGGGGTCGAGCTGGAGCCTAAAAGGGCTACTTACATTTTTGCTGATACTTTGTTCGCACCTCTGGGCCCTTCCAAGATCCCAGGAGAAAGGGCTTTTCCCTGCTGTCCATCACCGTGTTGGTCTCCAAAGTTGTTTGCTGGAATCAAGATGATTTACAACGTGAAGACGGATATTTGTGGGTAATCATTTTATTCAACCAAGTGCATCATGTCTAGGTTTTAGCCCACTCTGAATTCTGACGTGGCGATAATGTCCTTTATACTCAGTGTGACGTCAACTGACGACACCGACAAACACATCGCCACGCCCCGCCACGTCCATATTGCTACAGTTGTTGCATTGTGGCGTGTATTTACACGTGTCGATAGATTTTTAATTCTAAATTCATTTCTAATGCTTTTTAATACTAAATTCATTTGTATTGCTTTTTTATACTAAATTCATTTCTAATGCTTTTTTATACTGAATTCATTTCTTATTCTTTTTTATACTAAATTCATTTCTAATGTCTTTTTTATACTAAATTCATTACTAATGTTTTTTATACGAAATTTATTTCTAATACTTTTTATACAAGAATGATAATTTCTAAAGCTTTTCTCTACTTAATTTCTTTCCGATACTTTTTAAATACTAAATTCATTTTTAATACTTTTTTATAGACATATCCTTACTTCTTTAGATACTCAGTTTTTAAGATACTAATCGTATTTAATTTTGAAGAGATTAAATTGTTATTCGAACGGAATTTTCTTTTCCACTAAATATCTTCTTAGCATTAAATGCTTTAATCTAAATATTTCGTTAAAAAAGATGTTTAAACGTAAAAATATTTTTCTCTTTGCTTTAGTCGATCCTTTAGTGACAAATCAGACAGCAGCTTAGATTCACGTCTCGTCTAATTTCATGTTATTTGAAAATGCGTTTTTATTTCTTCTAGTTAATATAGACAGATATTATATTTACTTGGTGAGCACTAACCCATTTTTGGCACAAGGCCATTTCACGTGCTCCTACCTGTGTTTTTTACATTCGGTGTTACCCTTCACCTAGATGAGGATATTATATTTACTTGGTGAGCACTAACCCAAGTTTGGC
>JAUZSX010000019.1:667850-680978 GCA_034780655.1 Idiosepius hallami | reverse complement strand
TTACCTCGAAGTGTGTGTATGTGTGTGTGTGTGTGTGTGTGTGTGTGTGTGTGTGTATATATATATGTGCATGTGTTTGTGTGCATATATATATATATATAATGAGGTTGTCCCTTCCCTTTTCCAGTATTGCTGATCTGATAATTCACCCACTTTTTTTTCTCTGATGTTTTCTCTCTTCACTTTCCAATATCTTTTTTTTTATACAGTAACACGCTTTTTCCTTTTTTTCATTTACATTTCTTTCTTTACCTCTTAACTTTTTTTCTTACTTTCCGTCTTTTTATCTTCCCCTAGACTGTTGCCAAAATTATAAATTTTTTCAAGTCAATGGAGTAAAAATTTTACCTTATTGATAAATAAAGGCCCTTCAAATATTTGATTAGCTTGTTGTTCATTAACTTAATATAGAAAGAAAAGTTATTTTCAGAAAGTTTTTTTAATAAATTTATGAGTGCACTTTTATTATAATATATAGGTCAGATGTTCCATTTTAAATTGGGTAATTGGAATGATTTTCCAAAGATGATTGAATCATATAATTGATGATCTTAGGATTAAAAGCTGTAATAATTTGGTTTCACTTTCTGCACTTCAAAACTGATCTCTAATAAAATCTGAATCTAATCTAATCTGCATCTTAATCTAATCTTTTCAAGAAGGTGGGGCTTAGGAAATGGAAATTTCTAACAGATGATTCTATTTGGAATAGTGAATTATCTCTGTTAAAGCTGAATACATTTCTCAATAATTGTTTTTCACAACACATAGCTTAGAAGAAATCAATTTTGTTTCATTATATCAGTGAACAAAAAGAAACACTCAGCTTGATTTTATAAAACTTAAAATGAATTTAAGCAGTTTTGTTTATATAATTCCATTACTTAATAAGAATAGTATTTGTTTGCTTTTTGTCTGCATTTATAATATATAGGTTATGAGTCTACATATCATTAACCCCTTTCAAGTTTGTTTGAACTTTTTTAAAAACCTTTTTAGGTCATTTAATGCCTAGACCAAGACTATTTTAATAATAATCTGTTTGTCCCCACATTTTGAATAACACAATATGCACTATTTAACCCATAGCTGGAGGGAATGTGGGTATTTATACCTTTCTTAAGGTAATAGTCTAATTATGAATGAAAATGGAATAACTTGAATTCAAACTTGTATTTTACAATTCCTAAGTCAATCCACTGTCCCAAGTAGACTTCCCTCACTTTCCAGAGTGTTATTTAGACTGGTTAAGAAATTCCAAGAGAACTATTTTGGCTCTGAAAAATTGATTTTGGAAAAGACAGCTTTTTCTTGCTTTCAAAATTGTTATGGTGTTAGTTTGAAATAAAACGATGTGGACACATTATCTATGAAAACAACTTGTATTCAGTAAGATTACAGGAGAAACAGGGGAGCAAGACCTTTGCTCAACCTGGTCATTACCACACGATCTTCCAAGAGCATGTACTAATCTCTGATTGCACTGGTCATCATTCCTGGAAGTGACGTCATTAATGGAAGTGATATCATAGTCGTTCACTAATTCCGTATAGGGCCCTCTCTAACAAAAATAGAATTTTGTGTAAAGATAAGTTAAATCATTGTTGCTGATTTTTAAAAAACTTTTTACTTAACTTTAGTTTCTATTAATCAAAGAAAACCCTTTCATAAGCCAATGATGTGGAATTTGTCTCTTTAAACATGCCCAGTTAGTTACCAATAAATCTATGAAAACCCTTTTGCAGAATAATACCACTCATGGGTTTGCTGATCAAGAGCCTTCAAAACACTCACTGGACTGAAAAGTCATATGTGATCATGTGCTCTGGATTCATGCAAATTGTTTACATGAATATGAAAGAAAAGTTTTAAAATAGTAGGGTGAAACAAGATAAGGGTAGAGAAGTTTGGGGCAGGAAGTAATTTTTCAGCAAATGGTTTTTACTCGTTTATCTGTTGGCAACCAATAAAGTTTTCTAGCATCAAAATATTTGAAACTATGTAAATCTCTGTTAATTAGCCTTAATGACTTTACCTAAGTCAGTTTAAGCCATCAAAGTTTTGTATTTATAACTGGTTTATATTTCCAACTGTACTTTATTAATGAGTATGCATAAATTGTGTCACAGAAATTTGTTGTGGGAAAACTTTTAGATTGTATAGATTTTTTTTGCTTTAAAATTTTCCATAGGGTTTAATGCCGATAATAATTATTTTTTTAAAAACGTTTTTTTTTGTCCACGCGTAATTTTGTTAGATAACATAGTATGAAATATTTAATCCAAAGTTAGAGGTGGTTGGTTGTAGAGGTGCATATCTTTTCCAAGGGTATTGGTCAAAATGGGAATGTAGACAGAACGACTGTGATTTGAACACGCGTTCAACGATTCCGATGTCCGGCCTCCTATCCACTATCACAACTGGAGATCCCCAAAATTTTCTAAAACCTTCTATTTTAATTTGATAACACTATGCTCTTTTTCCAAGCCTGAAAAAAAACACAGCAAACCTTTTCAGTGGCTGGCCCGACCGAATGCTATATTTTGTTGTTTTCAAAAACCTAACTGAAACAGTTTGAGTTTGTATTTCAAAAACTATAACCAAGTGTTAATCATGCATTGTTATCATCTATAATATTTAAACCATAATGACTACAATCCTACTTTTTGCATCTTCTTTGTTTAACGATCAAAGTCTACTTAGTTTAATGGTTTAATTTGTTTTTTATTCAAGGATGCAATAACATTAAAGTTTTCCATGTATTTATTTTTTGGTTTGCTCCCACTTGAAATATTCCTTTTGCAAAAGTGATTCTGCTCTCTTTTTTTTTCTGTCATGATCACTTATTAAAATTATAAGGAGATGCAATACTCTTGACACACATTTTTTTGAAGTACTGCTGTTTGAGCTTTTTCATCTTTCTGCGTGGATGAAACAAAGACAATCTTTGCCAAGCAGCTTCACTCTATTTGCTACAAGCCCAATAATCTCCATATATTTTTATTGTACTAGTCCAAATCTTAACGTAAACTGAACAACTGGCTTTGGAGTTTACTTACGATTTCAAAGTATGACTGCCTATACACTATCCCAAGCTAACCTCCCTTCTTTTATGAATCCAATACATAATTTGTCATCTTAAGAAATACTAACCATAAAGATTATTTTGTTATCAGTTTCAAGTTTGGATAGTGAAAACTATTAAAGAATACAAAAAAAAAACAAAAAAAAAACAGTGTCTCTAATTTTAATAAAAGGGTTAAAACATTTAACAGCCATTAAAATATTGTAGTTTTCAATGAAAATTGTTAAAAAATTGGTTTTCTATCAAACAGTAAAACACAAATTGGTCAACTATTATTACAAAAGTTATTCAAGGCAATGATCACTTTTTAAATTTCAGTACTATCTTAACTACAAATTTTATCATTTAACTGGAAAATTATTAGATTTGTACAACTTTACTATAGTTCACCTCTTGTATAAATACTAAGTGAAAGAATCTATTGAGATTACAATTTTTCTTTTTATTAGGTTGAAGTATATTCGTCAGTTGCTGACTTAGCAAAGCTGAGTTTTGATTATAGCAGTAAAGGAAGCAAAGTTCTTCTGTTAACAATTAAGCATAAGAAGACTAAAATAATAATTATCTCAAAAAAATCTTTGCTTTTTAAATCTAAATTGTCAAACATTAGAAAAACTATTCAGATATGTTTCTTATGTATCTTATATGAAAAAGACCAAAATTTTGATTCTTTTTTAATTTTAAATACTTTTTTACATACTTTTTTGTAACATAGTCTTTTTGTAACATACCTTTTTTGTAGCATACTTTTTTGTAACATACCTCTTTTTTACATGCTTTTTCATAAACGTTTTGTATAAACTATTTAAATTTGTGGCATTTTAGTTTTGATGTGCATTAAAAACTATTTATTTAGTTTTTTATTTCTTAAAGTAGAAGTTAAAATCCACACATAATTCTTGGGTTTGTTTTTTTATTGATTAAATTCGAGAAATAAAATATAATTATATGATAAAACAAAAAAAAAAATGTTTTTATTGTAAGGTTAATTATTTTATTTAATGTTTATTTGATATAAATTTGTAATTTTCATTGATAGAAAATTTATCTCTAATTTGATTCCATTTTATTTTTTATTTCTATATTAAAGATCAAGTATTAATGTATAATTAAATGGTCATCTGTAAAGGTTTTGAAAACATTTTAAATAATCCAAACATATTGAGGGAGATTAAATTTCAAATTGAAACCATAAACAATTGAGTTGATCTCAATGTCACATATTTCCTACTATTACTTATATTGCTAATATTTGTGTATTAATTGATTGTTTTGAAATTGATACTTTTAAACTATGTATTTGTATACATATTGATTATTTATGAGGTCTTGTTTTTATTCATGTAATATTTGCTTGTAATCTCACTGAATTAAAAAAAAAAATGAAATTTCAATGTATTCTTATAATTTTATTAGAGGAAATAAAATGTAATTTCTTCTTATTTTCTTAATCAGCATAATGAAATTAACAATCTAATTAATAAGTGATAAATATTTCAGCTTTCTCTTCAGAGCAAAGTCTCAGTGATATGGCATTGAGTACAACTGCTATCCACTTCTCTCTGTTTTCTGTCTTCTTTATCATTACAATAACTAGTTAAACAATATCTGAGTTTTCCTTTTGGGCCACAACAATAACTTTCTTCTTAATGGGATGCCAAATAATCTTTTTATTTGCTCTGAAATGCCTATAATTGTTCTTTTTATTACTGGGATTAGGTTTGCTTTTATCTAAATCAGGGTCTCCTAACCTTTTTCGGCAAACCCCACGCACCAGAACGCTCGAATACCCACTACCAATTCCCTCCTACATGTATCCTTACATAATAATGTTAGTAGTAGTGGTAGTACATAATTAAAGTACAAATAAATAATTTAATATTCATATAGCTTAATCAACAAAATTCTACGCTGGAATGGAAATAGTAACAACTACAAATCAAGTGGGTTAATTAATATATCATACCATTGCTAATACATTAAGATTATTTAATATATCATACCATTGCTAATACAGTAAGATTATCTTCATTTCTTCATCACATTGTAATTCAATGATAGTTTTTTGCAAATTAACTTTTTGTTCTTCTATTTTACACATAATGTTACTAGAAGCTCTCAGTCTTTCACTGCCCACCTAAAGGATTTCAGAGACCTCTAATACAAAAATTTGACCACCGCCCACCTGAAGTCTTGTAACACCCCCCTTCTGGTGGGCGGTACGGACCCTCTTAGGTTAACCCTTTTCTAAATTGAGCTTTGTTCAAAATGTTATTTGTTGAAATATTTTAAGGAGTGCATTTAACCAAGAAGTGAAATTATTTCTTTCTTTCTTCATATGTATTCTTTAATCCTTTGCATTAAACATTCTGTTGATACTGTTTTGTCAGCTGATTACCTGTGTATTGGAGCTAATCATTAATAGAAGCATTGTTATATAACAATTTCATTGGGAAATTTGCATTAGAATAATCATTCAAGTATGTTGAAGACCAAGTAATGTTGTCAATTTGAGTTGGGTTTCATGGTTTAACTACACAAGAAATTTTCCACCATTGAAGCAGTTGATATAATTCATAATTTGCTGACTCAACAAAACTAGTAACATTTCAGACGTTGTTGAATCACTAAAAGTGCATATCTAAACCATGTGAAAATGAAGCTCAGTGCAGTAAAGCAGCAAGTAATGAACACATTTCAATCTCAAAGGTTGCCATGTGCTTCACTGCTTCTTAATTTATTGTCGGAAAGAATGAGTTTCTCTAAATCAACTTGGTATTTTAAGATAGAAAGGCACAAGGCCTGGCCATCTCCTATGTTCTTGGTTCATCAAGCTATAATTGCTATATCTTTACAAATAAATTGTTATTACAAAGCCTCATTTGTGAATGACCATCAGATTGAAATATTTAAAAAATGATTTTTTGGTTCATATTTTATTTGGTGCATTTATGTAATATATACTTTGTTAAGCACCAAACTATGTTAGCCTCAAGGCTAGTTTTACATATTCTTCATATTCCTGGGTTTTTGTAAGGTTGAACTTCACCGAAATGAGTCGATGGGCCTCATCTGACAAAGCTCACCCGCTTGAGCCAGCTTAAAGTGAATGCCATGGTTTTGACTGGGATTTGAACTTGTCTAATATGATTCCAGAATCAAACTAGAATTCTTTTCTTGAAGAGCTATAAAGAGCAAAAGAGAATGGATATTCTAAACTGAGAGAAAATTTCTAAAATAAAGCTTTTGAAAATATATTAATACAGTTTTAATTTAAAACATTGTTTGTATTTTTTAGTACAATTTTCCTACTTTTTGAATGAAGCAGATTCTGAAAATAGTTGTTTCTTATTTTTCATTTTGGTAAGTGTTTAGAAAAAAGAATCCAAAAAAGAAAAATTCATTATTTTTGCTGTGATTGGAGACAAATTTCTCTTGCTTGCTTTTACAGTTAATCCTATTCTTTTGCCTAAAGAAGAATAAACTGAAAATGAATAATAGGTATCAAGAAATTTCTACGATATATCTACTTGGTTGACCACCAACCCAAATTAGGGTCAAGGAAATTTTTATGTGTTCATTATATTCTTGGGCTTTTATAACCCATGTTGCCCTTTTTCTAAATGAATTACTGTCATTGAGCTGGCAGGTCTCATTCACCTGGGTTTTTCGAATTAGTGTTATGTTTATACCTTAATAAATTACTCTCCTGAGTAAACAAGTAAACAGGCTTCATCTGCCAGAGATAGCTGAAAACAAATTTTTCTAGAAATCATTTTATAGCCTAAATGTTAATATTCGAACACCAAAATAATAATAATAATAAAAAAAAACGAAAAAAAAAAATCTTTATGATTTATTGTTAATTTTTCTCATATATGCATTTGTTCAATTATAGATACATAATGGTTTGCTAATGCAATTGATAGTCAAGTTAACACTATGACAACAAGTGTTTTCTTTCCTATACTGGCCTCAAAGGTATCTATATAATAAACCCATTACTAAAATTAGTGAGCTCACAGTGTCCTTGATGAACATCTGGCTGGTATAGACAGTTCTATAAAAGTTGTTTGCTAGAATGACAGAATAGCCATTAGCATTACTTTTAGGAAATGGTAAGAATAGCAATAAATATTTTACATAGGTATAAATAAATAAATATTTAGGTATAAATAAATAAATATATCTAGTCCAAATAGGGAAATTCTGCAATCTAAATGAACTTACATACCAGTCCTCATTGAATATATGTACAACAAATCTTATTGTATTATTTATTTGTCAAATCTCTTATTACAGTTAAGTTTCTTTTCAATCTTTTCCATACACAGTTATTTATTTATTTCAGTTGGAAACTATTTTATTTGTTATTTGCTGTTAACATATTTGACATTTTTCTTCTAATCCTAACTCCTTACCTTCCATATCTTTTTCTTTTGTTTATAGACTAAGTTATTCCCAAGTTTGCAATTTGACTATTGTGGCAATTATCTATAAAAATTTGATGCTATGAGTTGAGAAGGGCAATATCTAGAATAAGATTCCGGTCTCACCAATGATTTCTCTAGTGGCTAAAGGGGCCAACTTTTAATCTTCACCACAGTTTATATATATTCTAAAACTAATTGATTCTTGCATGTTTCTTTTTTTTCATTGGAAATAATGGTGAGCAGGGTCACTCTGTGTACTATTTCAAACTTTTTAGCATGTTTTTAACCAAATTACACAAACAAAGCCTAAGTTTTCCACCCAATTTAAATGTTTTTATTTTTGAAAATTGTTAGAATCTTTGTAATTGTTTTTAAACGGTTATAATAAATAATCTACATTTAATAATGATAGTTCTTTTTTTGGGGGAGGATGATTTTCATTTTATTTTATTTTAACCAGATATTTAGGCTTATCATTTTCATTGTTGATATTCATAAAAATAGATCATTATAAGATTCGTTTTTGAATTAGGATCAAGAAATAATATTTGGTGACTGAAGGAGATTTTGGTTTTCAATTTGAACTTTAACTTCACTTTATAAGTTCATTATTTCCTTTATTAGAAAATTATTTGTTAGATTAAAAGTTTACTCTCTTAAATCTTTTAAAAGTTTATGCTCTCTTAACATTTCTATACTTGTGATGTTTAGAAAAAACAGTAAAGAGTGGGTCAATATACTTAATTATCTGAAAACTACTCTTGGTTATTAAGTCACATATCACACTGGGTCATAACTCTCTTCATTCTTTTGGTTATGTATTTTTTAAAGTTCTTAAAATTATTATCATTTGATAGTATGAATATGAAATACAAATACAAGTAGAAGTCTGTTAATATTACTAAATCAAAGAATGCCATTAGAAATTAAACTGAATAATTATTTATGGAATTTTAATTTATCAATTTTTCATGGTTGTCTGAATATCTATTTGCATATGTGAATTTGTAATTTCTGAGTATGACAACTTTCAGCAAAGACCTATTTGTTGCTATGACAAAATAGCCACTTTGGTACAAGTAATTAACTTTCATAAACTATTTCATTTTGTTTATTTTCTTTTAAATCAGACTTGCTAACCTTTCACAGAAAAATGGAATGAATATTCAAGAATTTTTTTTCCGCCTTATTTTCCTTTTTTCTATCCTCACTCTCTCCCCCCCCCATTTTCATGTTTTGATAATTTTGTTTGGAATTTCCTTCATTTCTTCAAAATACTTTGGCAGTTTCCTGAGAAGTTGCTTCTTATAGCATATTGCTCTCTATGGAACAACCTTTGTTTTATTAACTTCAATCCAGTACAATATAATTCATTTTCATCTGTCTTGGGCAGATGAGGCTCATTCACCCTGGAGAGTAATTCATCTAGGTTTAAGGATGACAATGACACCTAAAACCTGGATGGGTGAGATCGGCCAACTCAAGGAGAGTAACTCATTTAGGTGAAGGGCAACACTGATTACAAAAGTCCAGGAATATAATGAGCACGTAAAACTACTCTGTACCCAATTTGTGCTTAACCATGTAGATATATCCAACTCACTGAAATTTAAAAGAATCTTTATAATTGTTGTGAGAGCTAACCCACGAGGAGACATTGAACTCTTCTAAAATATGTATTTATATTCTTAGAGTTGCCACTCATTTAAATTAAATCTTGAGTCCCAGTTCTTTTCTAGATTTTGAAAGAAGCAGGATCTAAATCCTTTCTTAAAAGGTGGAGCTAGAACCATTTTTATTTCCAACACAGATTGTGTCAAATCTGTCCTTCATTATAAAATGCTGCCATATGTTGTTATGGCATTTGAATCATTAACAATTGTTACTAACGAGATTTGTTTTATCTCAAAAACCAACAAAACAGAAAATGCTTATAACGCAAAAAGAATATCCCTCCCCAAAAATATCATAAATATTTCAATTTGAACATTGATTGGAATTATTTTTTTTTGTGTGTGTGTTTTTTTTTCTTGTATAATACTAAAAGTCTGATCCTATGTTTAGAAATCTATTATGTATGCAGTAATGATTTAAATCTTAATATTATAAAAGATTATGCAATGTTAAGGAATCTAATGAAACTAAAGCCATTAAAAAAATCAATATTATTTTTTCATCTGAATTGATTCAGACAGATTTGAAACTAAAATAATCATATAGGAAATCTTTTAAATCATTAGATCATTTTTAAAATCCTTATTTTAAAACGAATATGAGAATATCTGTTAAACTATCTTCTATGTGAATCTTGATATCTTCATAATGCATTTTATGTATTATATAATTTTTATAGCAGTCATTGATTTGGACTGTTTTAGAATTAATCTAGTTCATCTCTAAATGAATGAAATGTACATTAAATTTCAATAACAATTGAAAATATAATGTAAATAATGTAAGAAATTATAGCATAATTCATGGAATAGTTTTGGTTACAGACAGACAGCATGAGATGATAAAAACTCTAGCTTTCACACATTTACTATTTCCTTGTTTTTTTAATGTATTCCCTGTATAAGACTAATATATAAAAATGAAGTTGTAATTATTACTGATGAAAAATAATGGGTTATTCAAAACCAAATTATGATTTTAACTCAATTTGAATTCTTATCTATTACAATTCATTTCAGACATTCTTTTGTTTTTAGTTGATGTTGATTAAAAAAATCAATTTAACAATCTCTTTAAGTCTTGGTGTTTCAACTTAAAATCTTCCTGATAGATTTTCTTCCTATTCTTAAACAAGCTTTGTTCAATAATGTTTTCAATTCTTGATTCAATTAGATAATTACAAAAAAATTTCTTTTACAGGGTGTCCAAAAAAATTACTGTGCACTATGGGTATATAGAAATTTAAATAAACTAATAAGCAATTTATTTTATTATAAAACATTTAGACAATACAAGTTTTACCAATAAAAAAGTTTTGTTTATATATAGCATCACAACTTATCTTAAAGAAAACGCTTAAAATGTCCTCCAGTGGATTTAAGACATTTTTTACTGCACAACAACTTTTCGAACACCCTGTGGAATTAATCATAAATTAAATCTTTGAAGACTATCTTCACAAGATCAATTGAATTTTAAGATAATTTTAGGTTATTAAATAATTTTTTTTTTTACTCCTATTTACAGTTGTAAAATTTTTTAATGGCATATCAACCCTTTTTTAAGTCAATTCCATCTCCATCTTTGTAATCTGTCAGTCTTGATTTGTTGAGGCCTTGATGCTTTATCCCCTGGTGTTGGTGTAGTCCTCTTTTGGTATGAAATTTTGCAGTTGCAAGCACTTTCATTTAATGCTTTCTTGATAAACATTCCTTTTTTTGTCCACGTGTAGTCTTTTGAATAATAAAACATGCACTATTTAGACAGCATAGATATAACTAACCTCACTTCATATCACTTGGCTTCCCACCCTTTAAGAAAATGAAATAAAGTTGGTCTGTCCTTACATGATGCAAGTCACTTACTAGTCAAGAAAAGTTGCTATCAGAAAGGCTAGAGTACTTTCCATACAATGATTGAGTATTAAAAAATATAAATGTTAAATTGTATTAAGAATCTAAAGCAGCATTGTGGCCTAGTCATTAGAAGCTTCACACAGTGTTTGTCATTGATTCAACATTACATGGATCTCTTCAATGACGTGTAATGTTATTGAAGAGATCTAATAAGATCAGAATAGTTGTCTGACATTTTATTATACATTTTGATGAATTTACATCTAATTGATCATAAGCAAATTGTAATTAATATAACATGTCCCTCTTCTCTTTAAAGAAGTATTTTATATTTAATTGGTGAGCACCAACCCAAGTTTGGCACAAGGCATTTTTACATGTTCTTACTCGGGCTTTTTACATTCAGTGTTGCCCTTCACTTAGATGAGCTGCTCTCCTGAGTTAACTAGCCCCATCTGACTGAGGTAGCTAAAGATGAATGCAATGGTTTTGACTTGGATTTGAACTCACGTACTAAGATTCCAAAGCTTGAGCTTTCCAACTTTGCTGCCATTTAAAGATTGCCAATAATCATGTTTAGATTATTGTTCCATTTTAATTAAGAGATTATGATTTCACAAATTTTTGTTTACTAACATCAGGTATTAGTATAAAATTGCTTAGACTTTGAACCTTCTTTTCTGTATTCTGTAAATTTCTCCTTCAGGTATATCATCCAAAATCAGCAAGGAATTTAAATTCATTTAGTTATTTAGATATTTGTATTATGCTGTAGTAATATGATTACTGACTGTGAGAACTATTAGATATGTTGTCACTAGCAAATAGAATCTGTTAGCCTTGGTCACCTTTGCTAGCTTAATCTAAATTACATCTCAGCAGGCTTAGCCATGCAATGTGATTCTTCATTGTCCTTCTTTTGCTCTGTCCATTCCTGTCCCTCTCTTACTTTTAATCATTCAAACTTATGTATTTCCTATTTGTTTGGCTGAACATCTTAAATATTTGTTTTTTAATAGATTTCATTTGAGACGCTAACATTTGAGATGATAAACTCATAATTCTTTGTTACTTTATTCTTCCTATCCTTTTAAATAGTTTAGCTGCTCTGTCACAATTTAATCTTTGCTACATTTATACTGATGACCTCATTTTATAGAAATATTTTTATATATTGCCTCAGTGTAATTCTAAAATTTGCTGTGTCTTGATGCTGATAGTTTTCTAAACTTAAAGAATGTAGGTGCCACATGAAACCACTTAGAATTTTTTTTTCTTCTTTTCTTCACCAAACATTTTTCCTTTTTTTCCATTTTTTTTTTTTTTTTATCAGACTGCTAAAAATCCATAGATGTCATGCCTGATATTATGATGCTAAAGTTATTGTATCCACTTAGGATTTTAAGTATCTGCAGACATTTAAAAATAGTTTTATCAGCATTAGTTTAGTCAACATCATTGATAACTTATGAAATTCTGGCGTTGTAGCAAAGTTACTGATTTATCTTTTTGGATCATCTAAGTAGTACGATGTTAATTTAATATATTTAAAACCTAAAAAACAACTCTAATGAATTAAATTTCTATCCTTGCTCTCCATTTCTATCCTTGCTCTCCATTTCTATTCAAATAAGTGAAACTACAATTAAAAGAAATAGTTCTATTATTCATGTATACAGTTATAATTTTGTGTGTATTTATTGTGTAAAAAATGTGTTGCAAGGGCGTCCTCCACAGAGATTTCACCCAAATAAGAGTGGATGACCCTATATAGAGGACAGTCATACTTAACTCAAGTGATCGATGATGATGATGATGTTATGATAATAACTATCACAAATCAGATGGTTTAATTTAATGGTTTTGAAAGTTCTAAGCAATGAGTTAAAAAGCACAACTGCTATTGTTTTAGAAGCAGTTTTTTATATATATATATATATATATATATATATAAATGGACACAAACATTTACATATAGATATGCTGCCTCCCTCTCTCTCTATTTATATATATATGTGTGTGTGTGTTTAAATTGTACTGAATCTGTCATTTATCTGTGAAAATCTAGACTATTTCCCTT
>JAUZSX010000019.1:651667-667750 GCA_034780655.1 Idiosepius hallami | reverse complement strand
TTGATTCCGTACACATTTTATAGTGTTTGGAGAGCATATATATATATATATATATATACACAACATTTATATATATATATATACACAACATTTTTATATATATATATATATATATATATATATATATATATATATATAATAAAAAAGCAAATCTAACTCAAAACTCAGGCTTAAAATAATCCATCAGTTGACTAATTGTTAAACCTAAATAACAAAGCCTAACCTAACTTGATTCAATCTCATATCAGTAACTGTTTATATTTAACTACTTTTTGAAATAGTTTTTACATCTTACATATGCTTACCAGGAAATAACCTTTATAAAAAAATAAAACCAAGAATTTTTCGGACAGAAACATTTGGGTGGTAACCTATGTTATACGAGATCTAATGATAAACTATTTTTTGTTCAAAGTAGAATGAGAAAATTATTAACAGATTTATCTTATAATACTTTTCTATATTCTAACTTTTCTTTAAAAATAGAATTTTAATCAATTTTAGGATTTAAATATAAATAAACGTATTTATTAATAATGTACAACTTGTTCACCTATTTATGAATGTTGTTATAATGATGTTATAAACAGGATTCACTTTTCTTGCAATGTAGGGTATTTGCTTGGGACAGTTGATATGCAGTCAGACTTTTAAATCGTAATATGCAATTTTGCTCCATTTGCATTTATATTTCAACTAATTCCCTCGGGAAAGGTATGAATCTCCACATTCACTTCAGCCATGGGTTAAATTGTTTTAAAAAAAACTACATGTGGTCTAAAAGAATTTATAAAAAAATGATTATTCTCACCATTAAATGACCTGAAAAGTCTGATAGGCCATAGAACAAAACAAATCATTAACTGTATCAGTCAATGAATTCTAATGGAAAGTTACAGCTAAAAACAAGAGAAAGAAATAAAAGCTCTATTCTTTTTAAATTGATTTTTACTAATAAATTGAATTTTCAGTCATTAAACCTAAGCAAGTACTCTTAAACTAGGACAGGTGTCAATGGCTGAAAATAAATATACAAAAAAACATATTTTACATAAATAGCTTTATTGTTTTTTTTTATGTTTTTTTGTTCTCTTTCTTTGATGTTTGTAATATTTCTCCTCCTTGAAACAAACTCACACAATCTTCTCTTTGTTTTTTTAATATTTTACTATAAAAGGTGATAATCCCTCACCACTGAAGGTATGTAACTATACAAAGGAAGGCTGCAAAATAAGCAATAAATTCTCATTCTGTTCACTAAAGTCTAGACATAATTAATGTCCAAACTTCCCTAAAAATACATTTGGAAAAAAGAAAAGTAGCTTCAAGTAATGTTAGCAGTCACAATTAGGCCACCAATAAATAAGTGTATGACCCTGCTTTTGAGAGGAGAATCAGGATCTACTCACAAACCATGAACAGGTCACATGATGAAAAATCATAGTGATTAAAATGTCACTTGGTTTTTTTTTTCTCTTAGTTTATTTTTTTCTTTTCATTGAAATTTCCTTATTTTATCTGTTGACATCTTTAAGTTAACTGATGTACATTTTGTTTTCTGTTTAGAGAAACTCTACCAATCATATTGATATAAAATTATGAACTATTTAGAAGACAAAAAAAGCTTATGGTTTTTACTAAGTTCTTTTCTATTTTATTTTGTATTCTAATGAGTAGAAAAATAAAATAGAAAAATTTAAATTTAAAAAAAAAATATTATCTCAGTGTCTATTATTGGCTATTTTTGTTGCAAGTGGATATTTCTTAAAATTAATATAATTAGAGTTGTTCAAAAGATTATATAATGGTTCCTCGGTTCTCAAACTTAATCGAGTTCAAAAACGGGTTTCTTCAAAATCCGAGTTTTGGAAAATATCATTAATCAAATTTAGTTTTTTTTTAATGTTAAATTATCGGAGGCATAAAATTATGTGTTTTAAAAATCTCTTGTGACAGGTATGAATCCAAATTTTATTCCAAAACCAATGCATGTAATTATGTCTTATTTTTTGACTTTCAATACCAACTGTACAAAAATGAGTACAAAAACCAATGTTTCACTTAAAATGTAGTTCTAATACTGGATCAAATTTGACTATATTTTTAAATTTATCTTAATTGCTTATCTCTGAAAATAAGATGTATATACTGATATTTTTACTTTGGTCTACCACCAACCTAAATTAGGCATAAGGCCAGTTTTACATGCTCATTATATCCCTTGGCTTTTGTAATCAGTATTGCTCTTCACAAAATTGGAGAAAGAGTAAGGAAAGAAAAAGTGAAAAAAAAATGATGAAGAAAAAGTGGAAAGAAAGAAAAAGAAACAAATGATGAGAAGTTTTACGGCATATCAACCTTTTTAGGTATTTTAATGCTGAGAACAATCATTTTTTGATAAACCTTCTTTGTTTGTCCACACAGTTTTTTTAATGACACAATATGCACTATTTACTTCATTGCTGATATGAATGCTGGAATTCATACCTTTCCTTTGGATATTAGTCCAAATGCAAATCTAATAGAATGAGTAGATCTGTTTAATCCATAGCTGGTGTGAAGTGGGGATTTATACCTTTCCCAAAAGTATCAGTTCAATTATGAACTCAAATAGAATGATTTGGATTCAAGGTCACGTATAACGATTCTGAGGTCTGACTGCCTATGCACTAGCCAAAAATATACCAAATATTGGACTTTGCGATTCCTGTTGATCACAGAGCGAAAATGAAAGCAACAGAACAGATTAGAAAATATCAAGAGATGACAAGGGACCTAAAGAAAATCTGGAACATAAAAATGACAGTGATACCAATTAACATAGGAGCCCAATGGACACTGACTGATACCGATTGACATAGGAGCACTAGGGACCATCTCAAAGGACCTTGAAAGAATACTACAAGAAATACACTTCTGCACTCATGAAGACTGCTGGCATAGTCAGGCAGGTATTGGACCATACAAAACTGTACCCATCCAAATGAAAAGAGATCTGGGGAATAGAAAGAACGAGAGAGAGAAAAAGACTGAAGGGAAGAGAGAAACAGAGAGAGAGAAAGTTTTACTACGATGAAGGAATTTCCTCATTATATGCAGTATTTGATTTAAAATTATCCCATAATATATAAGGCTTTTTTAAGAGAGAGAGAGAACCAAAGATTCTGTTGCATTTAATTGCGCAAATGATAAATCCTTTTTCAAAGAAAATGACAGAATAAGAATAAATGGAATGACATATTTTGGTTGACTTTGATGTTTCCTTTTTTTCTCTCTAAAGTTTAAAGATCAATCAGCAATGAACTATTTCAATTTCACATTGATATTTGTAAAATTACTAAAAATAAGATGGCATCTATATGCCAAAGTTGAATCTGCACTTGTATTGAGCCATTAAAGCCATATAGTTTTTGGTTATCCATTATGTCAACCTATTCAGTGGCCTGGTATTTTATATGTTGTGTCATGTTTAATACATGGTACTCTGGTTTTTTGTGGCATTAAAAGGGCCATTCTTTACTTGGTTTATTTAGAGCTTGACAAAAATATGAATAAGTTAATAACAAAACCATTATAATTGTTAATACTGGTATATTTCTTTTTGCATATGTATATTATTGTTATTATTATAATTTCATCTTTTTTTTTCTAAAAAGATATCAAATGTCAGTTAATTAGAAATTGTTATAACCAATATTTCAATCCTTCCCTATTTCTTGCTTTTTAAAGTATTTTTTAGGAATTAAAATCTAGATTAATATTTTCTTAGTTATTTCCTTTTTAGTCTGAATTATTTGAATCTTTGACAATATACACTTGGAAGTTTTCAAAGATGCATACAATTTAGATATTTGTAACCTAAAACAAACTAAATATATGTATATATATATATATATATATATATACCATTCGCTGAACTAAAATAAGACTTAGATGAACAAAAAAGAACACTTACTTAAACACAGAGAAAAATCCAAAAATCCTTAATTGAAATAAGACTAGAGAAAGATGACATGAAAATTAAGGACTAAAATGATAAACAAAAATCAAGATAAAGTTAAAACAAAAAACAATAGAAAAAATAGAATTAAAAAAAGCTGGAATGGAATACAGCCCTTAGGATGGTCAAATATGACCAAAAATGTTCAGCAACATTGGGAACTATTCAAGAAAATTAGAACCAAAAGTAAAAGTTCTTGTAAGAAAGCAAGAAAAAACTGAAATAAAGATATTAAAAAGGAAAATAAAAAATAACACCTGTTTAACAAATAACAAATATTATGTTTCATACAGGGGTTACCCTTCACCTAGATGAGGTGCTCTCCCGAGTTAACAAGCCCCATCTGCCCTAGGCAGCTAAAGCTGAATACAATGGATTTGACTGGAAATTATACTATATATTAAATATATACAGTATATATGTTAAAATTTGAAATCTGTATTCTGTGATGTTGAAAATTGTGATAACTTAAATATATAATCAAAAAGGTGAAGATTTCAAAGTTAGAATCGAGTGAATCAAAGTTTCAGTGAAGTTGTTTTGGAAAACAAATATTATTTCTGTCATTGATAAATTCTTTCTCTAATGAATCAATTTATTTTATTGACTTTATAAGGATTTTATATTAAATCCATGTTAAAAGAATTGAATTTGATATCTTATTAATGCGACTCACATACTTGAATAACCTGCATGACTATTTAGTGCTGTCTCTGATAATTTGAAATACAGGATGATTTTTATCAATTAAATCATAACTCAAAGATCTTTTTTCAATCAATTATGACAGCTTTGTTTTCTTCATAAATTTTGAAATTCAATCACAATTTGTTTTGCACTTTCATTTATCACTGTGTTTTGTTAGTAACTTGTTTTACTTATAATTAATCATATTGTTTGTTAAAGTAAAAAAAAACAGACTAAAAATGGCTTAGGATAAATTTCTGATTAAGTATGGAAATTTTAGTTGTTACGTGTTTCTCTAACATATGTCAGAAGATATTGCTTTATGGTTTTCAAATAAATCCTTTCAGGCACAAATAAAAAGAATCTTTGTAACAATTTTACAATCAATAGCTATAAAATTCATACAACTTAGTTTCATTGCGAAGATTTTTCATTTAATTGTCTAGAGACTTGGAATTTCATATATGCAATCTTCAGATCTGGAGAACACTTTCTCATTGGTTTGGATCTGGAAAAATAGCTACTAAAGGGTCAAAATTTTGAATGACACCAAAACACTGATCAGAATGAACACAAAAGCCAGCATCAAAGCATTCAGACCAGCAAAATTTGCATAGCACAATGGCAACTACATTTCAAGAATTACAATTTGAATTTACATTACCATTTTATAAACATAAATCCTATATAATAAATAGGCTTCCTTAACTCCCCTAGTAGCAAGTCCTCAGCACCTGAGCATGGCCAAGTAAAACTTCTTGTATATATATAAAAGTGATATTTTCTGTCTGTCTGTCTGTCTGGCTTACAAACAATCGCTACCAAACTATGCCAATTTTGGGTCAAGAGACATGAAATTTGATGAAGTATTTGCACTTGTGGAAGAATTTATATTTGGTTTCGAATCAGAAAAATAGCTGTTAAGGGCTCAAAATAAAAAAATTGGATTGTTGCGGGTCTGTAGCATCCAATTTGTAAGGGCTACATTGTTTATTGGGGTGTCAATACTACCACACTTCACTAAAATAAGTTTGAGCTTTCAAAAAATTATGGCAGTTTTATAAGAAAGAAAAAAATCTTGAAATTACAAAAAAACACAAATCAAAATGAACCGAAAAAGAACCATCAAAGCAACCCCTGAGCAATGCTCGACAATATTGCTAGTTATTATATATAAATTTCAACTAAATATGAATAACTAGAGGTGGAGCACTCACTCAATAATAGCACTTTCCCATTGTAAATATTTTAAAAGTTAATATCAAGTTAAATATTGCTTCATTTGAAGGTTTTTTTTTGTTTATTCATGAAAATACCCTGAAAAAGATGGATCTGAATCATGTATTGTTATATCATATCATGAATACTTTTTATTATGATATTATTTGATCAGGATTTATCAATATTTATTGAATGCCTGTTTCATTCTAATCTATGCATTTAAAAGAATGGGAAACGGAGATGTATAGATGTGTGAATTTAATAATCCTATTATTGTTTTATTTTTTGTTTTTACTGTATCAATAATAAAAGGCAAACATGTTTTGGCTTTAGCATCTTTATTTAGCCTCTTATCGCCTTTTAAGAAAGGCTAAACAGAAAACAAGTAACAAAGAATATGTTTTAACAAAAAGAAAAAAAAATATCTAAAAAACAATGTTTTTTCTCCTTTTCATTTCCTTTTTTTTTTTACTTTTCTTTTTTCTCCTATTTTTTTCTCTTTCTTTTCTACAATGTGTCCAGAAAGTTACTGTGCACAATGGGTATATATACATTTAAACAAACTAATAAACAGTAAATTTTATGATAAAACATTCAAAGAATACAAATTTACCAATAAAAAGGTTTTATTTATTTACTGTCTCATCACAGCTTATCTTAATAGAAATGGTGGGAATGTCCCTCCATTTGGCATTAAGACACTATTTTTAACTGCAAAGCAACTTTTCCGACAGTCTGTATTCATTCTTCTTTTTTGTTTAATTTTTTTTTTTTCTTCCTTGCTTTTCTCTTCTTCCTTTCTTTTCTCTTTTTCATTTCTTGTTTTTCTCTTTTCTATTCTTTCCTATTGTTTTTTTACTTATCTTTCTTTTCTTTCTTTTTTGTTTTTTTTTTCTTTTATTTCATCTTGCTTTTACTGTTTTTTTCCTCCTCTCTTGTTTTTCTTTCTGTTATTTTCTCTTTTTTTCCCTTGTTTCCTTTTTTTCTCTTTCTTTTTTTTCCTCTTTTCTTCTTACCTCCCACTTTGTTTCATCCATTTTTTTCCCTTTTGTTTCACCATCTTTTCTTACCTTTTCTTTTTTCATTTCTTTTCCCTCCCAAACTTCTTTACACTTCTCTTTCCTTCTCTCATTTTCTTTCTATCACTTTTTTTTTAAAAAAACCTATCTCTTCCCCAAAGGAAAGAGCTAACTTCTCAAAGATGCAATTAGTTGGAGCAATGATTGTCAGATGCACATCTATCATGGCCTACTTCTAGACTTGAACACTGATGATGTTAGCCATTCATGTTACCCTTATCTTTTGAAGTTGCCCAGTGTGTCTTGAAATGTTTGCCTGTTTGTAGTCTATAGGGAGTACGGGGTATCTTCTACCAGAGCCGCCTCCAAATCAATGGAATGTCTATGCAAGTTCTGCTTCAGCAGGGAGATTTAATTGCTTTAATATTCATCAGTTCACTGAAATCCAGCCAGAATGTCGTCATGTTTTAGTCATTACTTTTCATATTTCATTCTGCAACGCTTAATGTATTCAATCATGGATGTTACAATTTTTCATGCATTTGGACTCTCCACACTGATTGCAAAAACATCCATAAATCAAAAGTTTTTACTGCTATTTACTGGCCTGATTTTTTATGCTGTCGCCACTTTCTGCTTATGCTCTGTTTTTTTTTTTTTAGAATATTTTTCTTAAAAGATTACCAATTCTTCACTTTTAGAACTCTCATATTTTTATTTTTATTTTTATTTTTTTTTCACTGTTTTCCCTTTTATTTTTCCTTGTTTATCCTTAATTTTCTCACAGAACCTTGTTCAACCTTGAGAAGCTTAAAAGAAAAAAAGGAGTATATACAAAAATCATGGGGAAGTCCATTTGGCCGAGTGGGTAGACAGTCGGATTTCGGAATCGTATTACAAAATCCAAAATCCCAGTTGTTCCATTTGCGTTCATAATTGGACTTATACCCTTGGGAGAGATATGAATCCCCTCATTACTTCCAGCTATGGGTTGAATGGCGAACATTGTGTTATTAAAAAATTTCTTGGCCTTAAATGACCTAAAAAGGTTGATATGCGGTAAAACACAAACTACTAAAATTATTGTACTTTTGATTTAAATATGTTCTGAATCACAAAATCTCTTTATTAAAAACATCTCAAAAAAATAAAAACAGAAAACTATTGATTGCTTTTCTGTCTAAATTTGATACTTAATAAGCAGCACCAACCAAGTTTGGCACAAGGCCATTTTTAAGATGAATGCTATGGTTTTGACTAGGATTTGAACTCGCATCCTATGATTCCAGAGCCCAAGGTTTTACCAATGTTCCATCTTTGCTCCCCTAAATTTGATATATAAATAAATACTTTAGTTGTTTATGCTTAATGGTTTGATTTCTTTTGTTTTAATTGTTGTTTTTTTTATAGTTTTACTATGTATTTCCAACTTTTCAAAATTTATAGTTATTAAGTAATTAAGTAGATTGTAAGTTTTTTCTTTCTTTTTTTAAATGTATTATTGAATGTAGATTTCACATTATCCCTTTTACTTACGATATTTATCACGCTTTAAACTAACTGATTCCAATGTAACTTGTATTTTTTCCCCACTTGAGTGCTTTAATTTACTAGAAATGATTTTATTGACATATTGCCAAATATAAAACCTGGCAAAACCATCTTTTTTTTTTTAAATATTGTCTATGAAGACATTTATAGACTTCCTTCCTGCTTACTGTTACTTCTTTTTCTTCTCTTATTTTTGAAACCAAGGAAATGTATGGCAAAGTTGTTTTCAAAATCAAAATACAAATTTATGTTCTGTTTTATTGAATTTCTATCCTATGTTTCCTGATGTAAAAAATATATGTGTCTCTATGATAAAGAAAAACTAAGATAATGGTCTTGATTCAATAGAAAAAATAAGTATTTTGTACAAATCACTAAGCTAAAATGCTACATGTTGTGGCCCAACAGTGGAATAATATTATATTTATATGGTGAGCATGAACTCAAGTTTGGCTCAAGGCCATTTTTATGTGCTCTTACCTGGGCGTTTTACATTCAGTGTTACCCTTCACCTAGATGAGCTGCTCTCCCAAGTTAACGAGCCCCATCTGGCCGAGGCTGCTGAAGTGAAAGTAATGGATTTGACTGGGATTTGAACTTGCGTAATACGATTCTAGAGCCCGAGTTTTTACCAATAATATAACAACTAGTGGTTTAGTATAATATATGTTTTATATAACAGAATAAGAAGGTAAAAAGTTGATTGAAATTTTTGCCTTTTTTTTTCTGTTATGTTAGTAAAATCGTTAAGAAATGTTTAGATAAAAACAACAGTTGATCATAAACAAAGTAAATATCTTCTTTTATATTAAAAAAAAGAAAAATTAGTCAAATGAAAGAAAGTCTAAACAATGGTTCATCAGAGTTTGACTTTTCTCTAATATTGTTGGCATTGATTGATCTAACAGACAAAAGATAAATGATCTTGGCCAGAAAATATCTTTATCTCTTAAGAAAAAAAAAATTGATTCTTGGGTAAATTTGAAGTTCATTTTAAATAATCATAAACATAGAACATTTTTTTTTCTATAAATTGATCAAAAAACCAGAAAGAGATTTTTTTTTCCTCCACATTTTATTTTTTTACTTCTGTTATCTTAGATTAGACAAGTTACTTTAATTGTTGGTATTTGTTCTTTTTTCTTTTTTTGATTTATGAATAAAATATTTTTGTGTCAGGCAAAAAGAAATAAAAAAAATTATCAAATAATTACCTGGATTTAACCGGATTTTATTAACTTTTAAGAGATCATTTGAAACTCAATATGAATTTTTTATCAGCTCTTTGAGTATACAAGATTCCACATTAATATTAGACACTGACAAAATATTAGGGACCACCATGTCACAGTGGGTAAGTTCTATGACTTGAGAAATGGCATAGACGACTTCAAATCTCCAGATTTTCCGATTATATGTAAATTCTGATCAATACCCTGAGGTATGATTGATTTCCCTTATTTCCCCTGGCTATAGGATGAATAGTGCAGTTGGTATTTATTCAAAACAGTGTTGATAAAAGAAAAACGTTTATAAACATGTTTTATTCTCTGCATTAAATGTCCCTTAAAAAATTGATCTGACCGAAAACGAAACCAACCGACCTACCGTTCGTAATTCGAGTGATGTTTTTATTTCCTTTATTTTTCAGAAACATCTTGACACAACTGCCACAGACCTCGCCAACAGACAAGACGAAAGTGACATATCACGAAAGAGACTAGTAGAGCAGAGCCGTGACTTCAAGAAAAACACTCCTGAGGTAAAGATGCGATACTGACTTTGTATCCCTTCTGGTTTTCTCTCTTTCATTCTTAATTGCCTTGATTATTAAGTTTCTTCTCTGTTTTTATTCTTAGCTTTAACCCTTTCAACCCTAAGGGGCCGATATATCGGCCTCATTAACGTAAGGCATAAAAGACACACCAACATTTCAACCCCAACATGCTCTTTTAATAGAAAGGCTCTGAGTGACTAATTGGTGATTTTGCTAAGTCAGGGTCAAAAGGATGAAGCTGAAATATCGGTGTGTCTGTGTCTTCTATTGCCTTTAGTTGCCAGGGTTGGTATATCAGTTCTCTAGGGTTGAAAGGGTTAAGCGTATTTTTATCTCTCTCTTTCTCTCCCTCCTTAATTTTAATTTATGCTACTCCTGTCTTGGCATTTTCTTTTTCACAACTGTTGTATATTTTCACTCTTACCTGTTCTGTTTACATTCAATCTTTCCCTCTTTATTGTCAATTGATTTCAGTTCTAACTCAATTCTTTACTGCTTCGTCTTTCTTGAGATTTTCTCTTGTTTTTGCTTCCCTTGTTAATATCCTTAATCCACCTCCATCTTTATCTCTCATCTTCAGCTTTCTTTCTCTTTCTTTTTCTCTCTTTTTTCTCTCTCTTTTCCCTTTCTTATTATCTTTCTCTTTCTGTCTCTCTTCCTAAATTTCTTGTTCTCTCCAATCCTTATTCTCTCTCTCTCTCTCTCTCTTTCTGTCTGTCTCCCTAAACTTCTTGTTCTCTCCAATTCTTATTGTCTCTATCTCTCTCTTTCTGTCTCTCTCCCAAAATTTGATGTTCTCTCCAATTCTTATTCTCTCTCTTTCTATTTCTCTCCCTAAATTTCTTGTTCTCTCAAATCCTTATTTTCTCTCTCTCTCTATCTCTCTTTCTATCTCTCTCCCTAAACTTTTTGTTCTCTTCAATCCTTATTCTCTCTCTCTCTCTCTCTCTTTCTGTCTGTCTCTCTCTCTAAACTTCTTCTCTCCAATTCTTATCCTCTCTGTCTCTTTCTCTCTCTCTCTCTCTCTCGTTTTCTTTTGTAGCCTGCAAGTTTCTTTTTACCAATAATTTGCAAGTTTCTTTTTACCAATAATTTCTTTTAACAAAAGTTATAATGCCATTCTTAAATCTGGTTTAGTAGACTACATCACTTCTTAAATCGTTACACCCAGTGGTGCATTGGGCAGCAAATTTAGATTTTGCTCTTTCCGTAGCATACTTGTTTTACAAGAAAGAGTCGCTAGCCCTATGCTCAACCTCCAAAATGGAGGACTTTTTTTGGGCTTTTGAAATCAATGTGGCCCTTCACCTAGATAAGGTACTTTCCCAAGTTAATGAACCCTATCTATCTAAGGCAGTTTGAGGTAGTGGTTTTTAACTAGGATTTGAACTTGCGTGATATGATTTCATAGTCCGAGCTTTTGCCAATGCTCCACCTTGCCGCCCAAACTACATCACTGGTTTGGTCCTATTTTTCTTCCTATTTTTAAAAATAAGTTTGGAGATTGCTGTCTTGGGCACTCTATGATTTTTGCTTGGGAAAAAGAATTGTCTTTACATCCAATTTTTATCATTTTTTTTTTGTAGTTCCCTTTTTGCCTTATAGAGAGAAATCTCTCAAACTCCAGTCAACTGAGTTATTCAATTTTTTAGACTGAATCTTAATTGCAATCATAAATGCTTCAGAACTGTGTCAGTCTTTTTGTTTCTTATTTCCTAGACTCATTGCAACTCTGTCTACACTTTTGTATATTCTTTTTCATTGTTTCACTTCAAGATTAGAAAAACTTACTCTTTTTCTCTGCTTAAATTGGTTTGGTTTGCTTGGCTTTAATGACCTTTCAACCTTTTATGGTTATTATTTAAGGTCTGATAGGTTTTAGAGAGAATTTTGTCTATTGTTTCAATTTTTTTTTTTTTTTTTTTTTTGAGTGGGTTATTTGGTTTGATAAGCTGATTGTTGGAGTTTTTCTTTTTTTTGTGAAGGAGGATTTCTGTAGTGACAAATTCAGTTCTATGGTATTCTGGATGTTTTTGATTTTAGTAGTTTTTAAACTAATATTAAGGTTTTAGTTTGCTTTTTCTTCATCTTTTTTTTCTTTTTCGAAGGCACTTTGTCTAAGTTGGCAGGCTAAATCCAAAAGAGATTTGTTTCACTTCCAAACTTCAATTCAAAAAAAAAATATCTATTTGCTTTTTATAAAAAAAAAAAAACAGTTATATTTTTATACGTTTAGCCTCTATTGGGAAGGCTATTGGGAAGGCTTGAGACAGTGGATAGGCAGTTAATTTTGGAATTTGTTATATGCGATTTTAAATCTCTGTCATTCCATTCACATTTGGACTAAAAATCCATGGGAGAGGTATAAATTGCCACATTCTGTACAACTATGGATTAAATAGTCTTAAATGGTATTCTTCGTATTGTATCACACAGTGTAACAATTGGTTTTCTCGAAAGGAGTAGCAGAGGCACCGCATGCTAGTTTGTTACTTGCCCTAGTACAGTTCTTGGTATTCTTAAATAGACACCTATCTAACTAGTTACCAGGTTCAACGTTGCTTAACTTTAGTGATCTAACAAGAACCAGTGATTCCAACGCAACCTGACCGTACGTTGTATTAAAAAAAAAAAACTTTGAACAAACAAGGTTATCAAGAATGATAGTTCTCAGCATTAAATGGATTAAAAAGGTTGATATGTCATGAAACAAAACAATCACTTTTTGCCTAAACATTTTCTGGTGGCTGCTTTTTCATTTGTGAATGTAATAGTTATTTAACCTTTCCTATGTGAAGACTCCTTTGTGGCTAAAAGACCAGTTCCTGAAAACATAGATTCTCTTGCGGTGAAAGAAAATCAAATGGTTGAGATGATATTGATTCCGGCAGCATGTCTCTATTTTTGTTGCTTTTTTATTTCTCTCAGCCATCTTTTTATTTTTATTTTTTATTATTATTATTATTATTTTTATTTTTTTCTTTCAAAGATGGCTTGCCTGTCTTATAATGAATCCTCTTTAACACAGTCTTTGGCAATCTTGTGCAATGAATCAGGAAAAATATTTGTCAAGTCAAGTTATCTCTTTTAGCTGTTCATCTTTGGAATTCTTTTATTTTTAAATTTATTTATTTATTTATTAATTTATTTATTTATTTATTTTTTTCATTGTTCTGGTTCCAGATTTTAATTCTCTAGAAATAATAGTTTATGGTTGAAATGAAAAAAAAAAAAAAGGCCCCCTCAAAAATTACTCATATTATCTAAGAATCTTATCCTCAAATGAATAGGATATTTAATTCAGTCAGAGCCGGGCTTCGGGTCCCCACAGACCCTGCAAGGGGCGCCACAACGAGTGTGCAGAGGGGCCGCAAGCTCCAGAGGCACCGCAAGGCTCCTTGGATTCACAGATCTTTTGTAATGCAAAAAATTACCAAAATAATTAGTTGTTCGGATTAAGTAGAAAATCATTATCACATATATGCAGAAATATACATCTGTCAATCCATCTCTCTCTCTCTCTGTATATATTTGTATACGTATGTATTTAAAGACTTTGATCGAAGCCTATAGTATGTTGGAGGTGTGCAAGTTGCTTTTTTGTAGGGTAAAGGGGCTGCAGGGCGCATTCTGCATCGGGGCCGCAATGTGGCTAAGCACGGCACTGAATTCAGTTTTTTTTTATCTTCTTTTTCCAAATATTATAGTTATTAGATTCTTTTTCTTCTGTTTTCCAGTTTAACATTATAATTATTTGTCTTTCACTTCTCATTTCTTTTTTCTCTTTGTTTTTTTCCATTCAAAATGTTCATATTGATTTACAATTAATCAAAAAAGCCACAGCTTATAAAGAATATTACCCATTTTTTATTACTTTTCAATAAAAGTGTAAGAATATATAGATATTATATTTTCTTGGTGAGCACCAACCCAAGTTTGGCACAAGGCTATTTTTACATGATCTTACCAAGGCTTTTAGCATTCGGTATTACCCTTCCCCTAGATGAGCTGCTCTCCCGAGCTAAAGAGTCCCATCTCCACAAGGCAGCTAAAGGTGAATGCAATGTTTTTTTTTACTGGGATTTGAACTTGCATACTACGATTCCAGAGCTTAATCTTTTACTAATGCTCCAACTTTGCTGCCCATATATGTATATATATATATATATATATAGATATATATGAATTGTGTCTGTGCGTAATAACTGGGATTATGGCAATATGCTTTTATCAAAGAATATTCTTATCACTGCCCTAATAACTAGGGCTATGGCAAGGACATTTTTTACTAAGAGCATTTTATCATAGCCTTTCTAATAACACGCAAATACATAATAAATTTAGATTTTAAAATTAAAACAGTTACTCTTCCAATTATTGAGCTTCATCAGCTCAAGATAGCTGAAAGTGAATTTAATTGTTTTCACTAGGATTTGAACTTGTGTCATACAATTCCTGAATCCAAGCTTTCACTATATATTTAAGTAAGATAAATCTGAAAACAATAAAATTTACTAGAAAAGATAAATTCTATTTGTGGTTGATATTCTAACATTTTAGTTGAATTAATAAACCCTCATCAGAGATATCATCATTTTTGTATTTTAAATGTTTTAAGATGTACGGTTAATCAATGTAATCTGAATATCTTTTAAATAGGAAAAAAAAGGAAAGCATGTGACAGCATTCTGTGATCGTTAAATAAATAGGCTTCCTTAATTACCTTAGTTACAAGTCCCCAGCATTTTGGCAAAGCCAGGATTAACTTTCGGTAATATATAATTTCTAAATAACTAGCTTTGATGACTCTTTTTAGGGAAAGATTATCTAATAAATATTTTTTTTTAAAATATGGATTACATAGATCTAAGAGCCTTTTTTTTATTACTATTTTCAAGGAGGTCTACTTCACCTAGTGGGTAGGCAGTTGGAACTCGGAATGGTAATACATAAGTTCGAATCCTAGTTGTTTCATTTGCATTCATCATTGGAGTAATACCCTTGGGAAAGTTATAATCTCGATATTTGCTCCATCTATGGATTAAATAGTACACATTGTGTTATTAAAAAAAATATGTGTGGACCAAAAATAATTTCACAAAAAATGATTATTATCTATATTAAATGAGCTAAAAATATCCTGAAGATGTTAAACTCTGAATACAGAAGCTCATGCAAAGTATATGTCTTTAGTGCAATGTACAATGATTTTAGATCAGTATTCAATAAAAAAATAAAAAAAAATAAAAAAAAAACTAAATTGCTTTGAATTATTACTTCTAAATGAATAGAATATGTTTCAGTTTATATGAATATATGTATATTAATAATGTACAAATGTGTTTTATTACAACAGATCTATTTCATACCTTTACAATTATCAGGTATTTTTTTATTATCATAATTAATTTTTTTTTCATGATGTTATTTACACTTGATTTAAAAAATTGCTTCTACCATGTTGTTACTATTTATTTTTAAGTTGGATTTTCATGATTTCTAATAACTTTACTTTTGTTTTATAACTGTTTTTGTTTTCATTTTTTGTTTTATTTGTTTGTTCCTGTTATAATTTCTTTTACTTGAAATTGTTAATTTAACTTTATTTCTTGCTTTTAATTATTTTAGCAAGAATTTCTTTGCCTTTTTACAGATTTATTGCTCATGTTTAGCAAATTTATTTTTCTTTCTAATATTTAATTTATGTATGTCTCTTCTTCCATCTAAAAATGATACAAAGTTTAAAACACTAACGAAAACACCCAGAACAAGCTATATCAAATAAAAACCAAAGTTAACGAATACACCCCTACCCATACTAAATCCAG
>JAUZSX010000019.1:599714-624131 GCA_034780655.1 Idiosepius hallami | reverse complement strand
TATGCCAATTAACTCAATAAAGAAACATATATTTTATTTAAAAAAAAAAAGTTTTAATTTTTTTTTTTTTTTTTTTTTTTTTTACATTTTAGTTTCTAAAACTTTTAATTGGAATTTTTTTTTTCAGGGGTGGGGAGGGTAGTGTATAATAAAATTAAAAAAAAAAAACTAATTTTATTAATTATTTGCTTAAGCTTGGGAATCGGTTGCTATTACTAATTCCAGAACAGAGTCACTCGATTTGAAGAATATGTCCAACAACATGTGACATATGAAGAATCGTATCAAAACTGTGTTGATTGGATACAAGGCCTTAAAGACAACTTCATGATTTATTGCGATTTGAATGGAGACAAGCAGGCTTTGCAGAACAAGCTTGGTCGACTTCAGGTATGTCAAAGAATAAGGAACCTGGTTTCAGGTCATATTGTCCATTTGCAAATAGGTCCAATTTGCCATAAGACCCATTCCAATTTTGGCCATCAAAAATAATGTCTGAATTTTTTAGTGTCCACTTAAGATTTTCTAATTACGCAATATCATCCCTTGATGAAAAAGCCCCAATTTTTTTTTATCAAATTAATTAATTAAATACATAAATAAATAGATAGATAGATGATTATTTTGATTTTTAGTAGGGTTAGGCAATTTTTTGGGGGGAGTAGCAATGTTTTAATTTGGACATTTCTTGACTTTTTATGTGGACGTTAAAAAAATTGGACAATATTGTCAATGGGGCAAAATTATAATGGTGGAATGGCAAATTGGACCTTTTTGCAAATGGGTGTTTTGACTTAACCAACAAGGAACCTATTCTCCAAGAAGCATCCACTAATGTCGAGTGTTGATAAGGTTGTTTATGTGTTATGTTGCTGTTTAGAATAACTTGTTATTTTTGTTTGTTTGTCTGTTTTTCTTTTGTTTCAAATGTCTTTGATTTTTGTGTAGTATTTGTTTTTATTTTTTGTTTATTTGTCTGGAATTCCTGTTTTTTGTTTGTTTATTCTTTTTCCAAATTCCTTCGATGATTATTTTGATTGTAGCGTAGATTATGTTTTGTTTTTGCTTTTTTTTTGTTTTCATGAATTGTTTTTTGCTAGTTTTTCAAAACCCTTGAGATAAGGCTTCATAATTTGTATATTTATCATGGTATCATAGTATCGAGCGCTTTATTTGTTCATTAATAACAACTTCTGTCCATTAAAATATGAAGAACCCAACTCACACTATATATATATATATATATATATACTATTTAATCATAGACACAGAGTCAATAGGGATCGACAACTGCCAGTTTCACGCTATGCGTTCTTCAGGTCAACTGGCAGTTGTCGATACCCGTTGACTCCGTGTCTACAATTAACTAATATACATGCTCTATCACTGATATTGAGCACTCTAACTATAATTTTAAGCAACCTTATTACTTAAAAATAAAGTTTTTAATTTAGCTTGTTTTATTGTAGCATTCTTTTTGTCCTAAACTTCTGTGTTTGTAATTGGTCTGATATGACCCCTAAAAATTATTTAAGCCAAAGGGCCAATATATATATATACCAAAAGACACTACAGCAAAATTACCAACTAGCTAATCAGAGCTGTTCTATTATAGAACTATGGAGGGCAAAAATATTGGTTCAGTCAGGGTTCAAAGGTTAGAAAAGATGGGAGGATAATGTTTTATATCCGCACCCTCAGCTGTCAATATATATAAATACTTATAAATATCCACTTTCATACATTATACACATCAGTAACTAAGGGTGCAGATGTAGAGCAATACCAAGACGGAAAAGCTAAGAGTTTTTTGTAAATAAATTCTAGGCTTTTTTGGTCAGAAATCTTTTTCTTAATTATTTTTCAGTTACTTTTGAAAAATTAGGATTGAATTTAGATATTTTATCAACTTGGTCGGGCACCAACCCAAGTTTGGCACAAGGCCATTTTTACATGCTCTATATACCCGGGCTTTTTGCATTCAGTATTGCCCTTTACCTTAATAAGTTGCTCTCCTGAGTTGAAGAGCCCCATCTTCCAGAGGCAAGTAAAGGTGAATGCAATTGTTTTTGACTGGGATTTGAACTCGCATGCTACGATTCCAGAGCCCGAGCTTTTACCAATGCTCCAAATTTGCTGCCCATTAAATTTAGATTTATAACAATTGACAATAGATAAATTTTAGTTTTCTTTTCCCACTTCTTGAAGCTAATACCTTAGCACAGCATTTTTTTTCTTTCTTTTAGTCTAGTTAAGAGTATTTGATCTGATTTCCTCTGTCTTTAAAGCTTAAAAAAAAAAATGACTGTAGCACTTTAGATGCTCCTCCCCGCCTCCTTCATCCTCTGGTCGCATCCTCTTCCTGCTACCACAACTACAATTAAAAACTGCTTTCTTCTTTTTTTTTAACCGCAATTCAATGTAGTATATGCCTGTATGTGAGAATATATTTAACTGAATTTTTACATTGCTTAAAAGTGAAGCATTTGTTCAATTGGTAAGAATAGGCAGAGGAGGGTGGGTGTGGGTGGTTGGTGGTTGGTTGGGTGCCTGTGTAAAGGAAAGCAGAGGGATAAGGGAACCATTCTAGAAATGATTGAATCTTTCTTCTTTTCCTTTTTGTGATTTGAGGCTCTACCAACCTGGAAGAGAACCTCATGCTGGAGGTGTTTGAAATTTGAGAGCTAACAACCATCCAGGGACTATCCAACATCAATAGCTGGCATCTGCAACACATATGATAAGGATTAATTATAAAAAATAACAGCAACAAAAAACATGAATTCATTGAATTTTCGTTCCTCACTGTCTCTCTTTCTCATTGAAAAAGAGATATAGGGTGGCAGATTTCTCCTTGAGAAATATATGGCTTTGACATTAAATTCCTTACCCAACTGCTGATGTTATGTTTATGCCATTCTTTTTTGTTTGGGGAATTGGTTTTACATAAGCATTGTCACTGCCATAAATGGCAATTTCTTTTTCTTTTAAGTCTATTACTCTTTTCTTGTTATAAGTTCAGGGATTGTTACAAAACTACAATACTAAGTTGAAACTAAATAAATACAGAATACAGTACGTTTAAGAGATATGCATGTATTTGTGTAATATAATATTCTTATTCATCAAACATATCTCTGTGTGTGTGTATGTATGTATGCATACATGTGTATATATATATATATATATGTGTGTGTGGGTGTATGTTTATATATGTCTATCTATCTCTCTCTTTCTCTCTCTCTCATATATATAGTGTGTGTATGTGTATGCTAAATTTGGTTTGTACTGTTGAATGTGGGAAGTATGGATACTTATAAATATTTCTTTTCATTTAAATTTAATTCTGGCTTATTGTGCATGTGAGTTATTTTACAGCATATTTCTATTTTGATCAATAACTATTTATATAGAAATATAATTTTGCTTGTTTTAAACCTTTTCAATTATCAATATATTTGCTGTATCAGCAAAAAAGAATATTACTTTAAACATCCTATTTCTAGCATTATAATTATAGTTTTACTATTAGTTATTAGTAACACTACTCATAATTTATCAACTATTCAGAGCTCAATGAGTATAACTATGTATTCAATCCATAACTTTGCATTTTCATCTTTTCAAACTACCAATGCCAAATGAGCCAATTTCTAAGGGAGGGTTTTGTTTATTAATACTAGAAGATATACTCCACATTCTCAGGTATCTTTTTACTCTCATATTTGTTTCATGATCATAAATAGCCTTCATAATGATATGTTCCATTGATATCAACTCACCAACATCAATAGATGCATGCGTACATGTATACTACAATTTGGCCATAACCTGATTAAATAGCCATAATGATGAAGTTTTAATCATTTTTTTCTCCAAAACAGCCTAGAGAAGCAAAGATAGTTTGTGAATTAATATGAAGAGTTTGTTTGCAAAATTTGATATATCAAAATTAACCATTTTACTGTGAAAATCTGAAAAATCAATTCAATTAAAGTTTCTATTTTGGATTACATCAAAGTTGCTGTTGTTTTTATGACAATAAAAACTTGACCAAGTATGGCACAGAAAGACATACTCAGTTTTATTTTGACTGAGATGGCATTTTTATTTTTTATTTTATTTTTTTTTAAGCTGAGCTCCTTATAGATAAGTCAAAATAAAGGCAAAACAATTATAAACTCCAATCCCTTTGCAGAAAAAGGAGATATTTTAAAGGTTTTCCATAGTATACACAAGGAGTACTGAATAATTGCCCACTTGCTAAACTTTTCAGAAAAATCCTGACACATTGCAAAAAGTTGTCAAAATAAGTGGAAGCATACACAAGTTGTATTACGTTAAATTTTGAGGTTTCTAAAATAGCATTTGAAACTGTTTTGGCACGTTTTTGATGATTATAACAGATCCAGGTTAAATATTCGGTAAGGATGCCTCTGTAGTTTACTTCCTTTTCATCCAGTTTAAATGGGAAGGTCTATTTGGCTTAGTGGGTAGGCAGTCAGTTTAGAATCTTAATACACAAGTTCAAATCTTGGTTGCTTGAGTTAGTTATTGGACTAATACCCTTGGAAAAAGTATGAATCCTCACATCCCATCTATCTATAGGAAAAACTATCTGTGGACAAAAAAAAAATGTTTATCAATCAAAGGGAACATTTACCTATTAATGATTGTTTTGGGGATTAAATGACTTAAAAAGGTTGATATGCCATAAAGAAAATTTTAAAAACTATAAAGAAAAATATCTTTTGTTTGCATAGATTTTTGGTCCCCCAATTTATCAGAGAGGGACTATTGTTTCCAGGAGCGGAGTGTATGCCCAGACTATTGCAGGATAGCCATCCATTGCTTTTTTCTGAAATTTTGCCACAAGTTGTATTCTTATATGTAGATGTGCATAGTAAAAAAAATATTACAAAAATTTTCATTGCATCCCCAAGGGCCTATAATGGGCCAAAAACACCCCAAAATGACACCTTTTGCCCCATAACTTTTCATTCATCCATTAGATTTTTCTGAAACTTGTCCATAAAGGGTGAGGGAAAAATCCCAAATATAGGTTCAGTATTTTTGAATGTGACAAAATTTTGGTTTGCGTATCCCGGGGTTTTTTAGGGGGCTAAAAACACTTTAAAATATCATTATGTATGTTTTTTTTAATACTCCATTCACTGTGCACTTATGGGGGGGACGATGCATGCTTCACTTGTTTGAGTTTGTTTTTCCCAAAAGTGTCAGGACTATTCATTTTTACTTAAGTATTTAAAGGAATTCAATATGCCTTGTCCAACCTCAGTAAGTTTACTCTGTAAAAATAAAAAAAATATATCATCAAAAGCAGATGTAAAATGCGGAAATGTATCTAGAGTGTGGGTGCAATTCGGCACACACACATTTCAAACGTTATCAGCCGTATACAAATAAATTTTGTTTTTGTTTGACCAGCATTTATTCCTCATCATTATACATTCAATAAATCTAATTAATCTTTATTAAAGTTATTTCGACTTCTCCTCTCATTATCAGTATTACGAGAGTAGAAGTCCAAGTAAGTTGAATGAAGATAATAATCATGTTTCATTTATTCAATTCAGATTATTTTAATTATTGTCTTAATTCTTTCCTTTATAAAGAACTCTATTGCTTTCATGCTTCAGTTTTTGCTAGATATATTTTAAAACTTAATTCATCATTAGAATCAATGGAAATATTGTATAATAAATCCAGTAAGAAATATTCTTGTCATTTTACTAGTTCTGTTTTTAAGAATACTTCCAATTGTTTTAAATTGAAAGAAAACCTTGCATTTTTTGTATAAAATAATGGGGTATTGCTATGATGAAAATCATTCATTTTGGGTGTGGTAGGCCAACTTCTCTTCTATTTCCTATTTCATTGGGGCTAGAGGACATTAAATTGACTTTTTAAAAAAAAGCAAACAAAAAAAAAAATGAGTCTCACAAATATGACTTGAAATTATCACCATTCAGCATCGGTTCTCAACTGGAGCATATATCCGTATTTAAATAAAATATAGATAAAACTACAATTGTATGTAAATTTTTATTATATATATATATGTTTACAGGATGTATATACCTAAAAACAAACTATTGTTAGGAATAAATACAATTACACACCCTGAAGGATAAGAGCTAAATTTTATAAAAAATTTTGGGGTAAAAAAACCCATAGCAAACCATTTAGCCAATTAGAAAAACCATGTTTCTGAATTGTTACAAGTGGTGAATTAAGGGAAATTTCGGTCTGCGTGGATGGAATTTTTCTATTCTTTTAAATTTTTATTCATTGATTAAGCCAGCATCTCTAAACCTCATTTCCTCTTTTGTTTGGAAATTTAGGTCAGAATGTTAGTAATAACTAGTTAATATGCATTAGTAAAAATAGATAATATTATGGCACATAATAATATTATGGCACATCAGAAATAAATTAAATAGAAATGCATTAAATACAATTGGAATAATACAAGAAAAGCATTAAAAACATGTGGAAAACTTACTAAAAAAAAGAATATAAACACACATTAAAACATGTAAAAAAAAACTAGAGTTTTATGTGAGTTAGATAATTATAGTAAAATTGATGATGAAACAGTATTAAGTTTCTAATATACATTTATTAAAAATCTCTCTTTGTTTCTCTCTATCTATATATCTATCTTATCTATATTTATCTATCTATAAGTTGATTGGTGTCAACAGCCTTTGATTAGGTAACTGTCAATTTTACACTTATGAATACAATATTTTACTGTTTTCAACAAAAAGAACTGTTCAGTCAACCGAACGCTGAAAACTATTTAAAACTAAAAGAAAAGAAATATTTTTCTTTGTGCAACCAAGAGGAAACTAATTTTTAAAGAATAAAATGATATTTAAAAGGCTTTAACGATGCGTATACTATGTGTATGTATATATATATATATTTTTTTTTTAATACATTTTGACTAAGAGTTGAATATACGATTCCTATAGAAATAAGAGTATGTATCTATATGTATATGTCTAAGTTTTTAAAAACAAAGTTTGTTATTGAAGAGGCAAAATTTCCTTGCAAACTAATGATAAATCTATTTTTTTAATAAGTTTTTCAAAATCATTTTTTTAAGTCTTTGACCACATACTTGTTTTTACCAGCTTTCTAGTTTTTTACCTTAAATTAAAAAAAATATCAATGATTGTTTTTTTTTTTAATTTAATTTTCTTTTTACTAAACCTTTTTTTTTGCATTTTGACAAGTTCACTTTTTTTCTACCATAAATAAAATTACAAGCTGCTAATAAAAAATCTTTTAGTAAGCATTTCTGAGTATTTCTCTCTTCCTATTTTTGCTTATGTTGTTTCAGAATCTATTGCTATTTGTCTATTAAATAAAATACACACTGTTCTACCAGAAGAAATTTCTGATATTTGCAATCATATAGTCATCAAACATTTGAACTCTTTAATTCACCATCAATTTTGCACTAAATCATATATTGATTGTTTTGATATTTTACATCTATTTATTCTGAATTTTAAATGTGTAACATGAAACTTATCATTTACTCACTAATATGGCATGTATTAAAGAATAAACAAGGCAGCAGAGAATGGGCACTTGTAAAAGCTTGGATTCTGGAATCATGTTTTATGGGTTCAAATCAAATCAAAACTATTATGTTCACTTTCAGCTGCCCCAGGCAAAGGTTCTAATATAACTCGCAATGTCCACTTTGGACAGTAGGTATGCAACCAGACTTAAGGAATTGTGATAAATAAGTTTAAATCCTACTTATTCTATTATATTCACATTCGAGTAAATACTTTTTAGAAAGACATCAATCCCCTTTTATCCACTAGCTATGGATTAAGTAGTTGCGTTATTCAAATTAAGTGTTTTAAAAAAAAATGTTTATCGAAAACGATTGTTCTTAGTATAAAATGGCTCAAAAGATTGATAAACGAATCAAGTTAATTTAACTACTTTTTTAATGTTGGTGATTCAATTGTGTTTGCATTTCAATCTTAAATATTCTATTATATTGTTTATTTCAGATCCAGTGCCATGTCTTGAACATGGCGTAGTCCTCCAAAAGACAGCACAGCGTATAGAAAGTTTAGAGCTTGAGAATAAGGAATTACTTGAAACATTGGAGGATTACAATCAAGATTATCCTGAGGCTAAAATTCAAGGTAATGAATTTACTTTCATAGTAACCTCTTTTTTTTTTTTTTTTTTAACTCATTTTATTTTCCAATTTTGAAAAGAACAAACTTTTCTTTCTTTTTTCACTTCATACAACAGTCATTTTGGTCATTTGAACAATTTGAAATCTATCAATATTTTGCCTGAGTTGGCAAAAATATCTTTAAAAAAAAAAACAACTTGGCTTTAGGATATATGTCCAGATTATCGCTAGTTTTTGAGATAATATTTAACATATATGTTGAGGACTGGAAAGCAAATATTACTAAACCTATAATTTTGAACTAGAATTTCCATAAGAGTTATAGAAGATTTGCTTCAGAAGTTGGTTTGGAAACTCCAGCTGGAAGCAAAACCTGTGAAAATTCTGAATCTTTAAGTCCAGAATATATTTTAGCTAAACTATGGCTAAGCTTGTTTAGGAAGGACAGATCCTCTAAGCTATAGGAAATCCCATGGCATTGACCAATCTTGCAACAAAAAGGCGGATAAAAGTACAAACATATTGTTAACATTTCAGTAGATTTTAACAGAACTTATAGAATTAAAATTTGATAAGTAATTTGCAGAATTCATACTGTCATCTAGTTGGAAAACAATCACCATAAACATTGTGTTATCTATGTATATTTATGCGTGTATGTGTATAGATGCGTGAGTCTGTGCACACACCATCTTACACATGTATTGTGATGCTGATAGCTTTTTAAATCTTGTTTGCTTTGAATGACCATTCAAGAATTTCCACGATTTTAAATGGTTTTCCAAATAAACTCACCTACTAAACTAAAATAAAAGTCCACTCTAGTGGGCAAGCAGTTTGACTTCTTAATGGTAATATGCAAGTTCAATTCCCAGTTGTTCCAATTGTGTTCATAATTGGACTAATACCCTTTATAAATATATGAATCCCTGTATTTCACCCAGCTTTTGATTAAATAAGGCATATTGTATAACTTTAAAAAAAAACAAAAAAACTACATTATTAAAAAATGAATGTTCTTGCAATTAAATTATCTAAATAGGATTGATATCCTTTAGAATAAAACAAACAAACCAAAATGATGAGTAAATAAAAACAATACATCACTCATATAAATAAGGTTTTGGTTTTAGAATTATTTATTGATGACATGTGGATCTTTCTCTACATAAACAAGTTAATTTTTATCAATGAAAATCTAATTCATTTATTATGAACCAGAGAAGTTGACAATTCTTTAATGAAACACTTATTGCAGTTATACATTAAAATGTTCTGTTACAATTAGCTCAAAAGGTAGGGAAATAGGGGGGACTCCCAAAAAAAACCTTTACAAAAATTTTGAAAAAATTAAAAAAAGATAAGAAAATTGTCTTAAGGTTAAAAAATCTGGGGAAAATTTTAAGTTAAAAAAAATATCTAAAGTCTAGATTCCAAAATGATTTAAAGGGATGTGCATCCCTGGTTTGCAGGAAAATAATTTTACTGCTTCCTGTTTGAGTTTTATGCTTTATAGAACTTTATCGTTGTTGTTTTAATAATTTTCTTATCTCATCATAAGAGTTTTATCTTTGCTGGCAGAATTGAAATATGATTTCATGTCATAAATATTAGCAGTTTTAAAAGAAGTAAAAGATAAGAGGATGTATTTGTTATCATTAAATGTACTTGATGCTATCATGTAGCAAACCAGTAGTTTTATAATGATTTTTGCTAATTAGAAAAGAAATTGGAAAAATATTTTTTAAGGAAAACATCTGTTTTCAGTCAATCATCAAAACAATAATAAAGAGCAAAACTGTGGCTTTTTACTTTGTGTGTTAATATCTTATTCTTAGATTCTTATTTTTTTTCCCCTTTCATTCTTTTATTGATTGAAGTAATCATTTCCTCCCACCTATATTTTTTTTTTGTGTGTGTGTCTTACAAAAAGCCCATCATCTCTGTTAATATTACTTCTTCTTTGACAAACACCACAGATATCCACCTTTTCATGGCCTCACTCGCAGTGATATTTGTTGACAGTGATTTCAATGATCGTCGCAGCTGCTGCTGTTTTCCTCTACCGCTTGCATTATCATCAACATCCTTATCATGTAGTGTTCATTGATCTGTCTACTGATATGGTGTTGTTGAAGCAGACATTCAAATGCTTAGATTGATGCAGTGGAAACAATGAGGAAATAGCAAACGCTTTATATCCTACCATTATCCCCACGCACATACACACCACACGTTTCTGACGTTAATCTCACCTTTTTTTTTTCTTTTTTTCTTTCTTTTTTTTTTTACCTCTATCCTGATGTCTGTCTGTCTTTTCTGTATCTTTTGTTGTTCAAAGTTGATGTCTTTTCCTCCCGACCTCTCCTGTTATCATTATTTCCACTCTGCATCACATTGTCATCTCTTCTGTTGGCAATTGTAATGTTTCTACTTAAGCCACTGCTGCTATCTTCTATTCAATCTGGCACCAGTACAATTCAGCAGTCTTTTTAGTATAATAGTAATAACAATGATAATGATAATAATTTTCTTATTGATTAGTTTTAATTGCTCCAAATGGTTGTGTTTGATATACTGACTTCTTTTTTTTTTTTCTTGAATTCACTTTCCTTTTCTTCTGTCATTACATCATGTAAACATGAGAGGACTAAACTTCTATAAGCTACTAATGATTATTCCTCTATTTGTTTTTCTTTTTTTCTTTCTTTCACTTTTGGTTTTTCTCTCTTCTTATCTTCTTCTTTTATTTAGTTTCATTTTCTTTTTTCTTCCTTTCTTTTTATCAACCACCGGATTTTGTTTAATATATCATTTAGTTTCTTTATTATTATCATTATTTACCTTTTCCTCTTTTCAATCCCAGTTCTTCCATTGTTGCTATTGCAACAGGTTTCTTTACTTATTTTATTACTTACTTTGCCCACGTGTCGTATGCCCAAATGCTGATTAATGTTTTATTCTTCAATGAATGGATGTCTTTTAGCTGTTGCATGAATAAACAGATTAGCATGGTTGTAATGATGACTGTTTCACAATTATTCAATTCTTCTCTCTGTATCCACTTGAAGCCATACCTTGTTATTTTTACAACTGGTTTTGTTTTTAATACTTAGAATGAACAAAGGACATTTCTCCTCATTGATTTGTTTACTTACAAGCATTAAGTGAATTCCTTTTGCAGGGATTTTTTTAAAAAGTTTTCATCTGCTTCTTAAATTTAAAGAAATTGTCCTCTTTTTTTTTATTGCATTAATATAATGCAATAAGAAAAGAAGGACATTTCTTTAAATTTAGGAAGCAAATAAAAACTTGTATTGTAACCTTCATAGCATTAACATTAATTATATTTCAAATTGCTTACTTTTCTGTGTTTTTTTTTTTTTTTTTTTTTTTGGTTGCTGTTTTACATTTTCTGTATTCTATTCCTCTGAAAATATGGGCAACGAGGGTGGAGCAGTGGTAAAAGCTTGGACTGTAGAATTATATTACACTAGTTCAGATCTCAGTCCAAACAATTACATTCACTTTCAGCTGTCACAGGCAAATGAAGCTTGTTAACTCACCAGAGTAATTCATTTAGTTGTAAGGAAAACACTAATTCCAAAAACCCAGGCAAATAAGACTCGTCAATTCAATGAACTGTAACTTCTCTAGGTAAAAAAAAGGCAAATACTGATTATAAAAAAAAGGCAATACTGATTATAAAAAGCATAGGGATATAATCAGCACGTAAAACTGGCCTTGTGTCCAACTTGGTTGGTGCTTGACCAAGTAGAGATATCCTCTAAAAATATGAAGTTGAATGACTTATTTCTAAACTTGAAACTAAAACTGACTTGATATTACAACAAATAAGTAATATTGATAGTCTCTGGTTGTAATGAAAAGGACAGTGCAGTTGACTCTTAAGTAATTGACTCTATTGATATTCAGAGTTGGATTGTTTACAGCTATGAAATTGTAGTTATATATATATTAGATCTTTTAATAAGAAACTATTTAGCAAAGGAAATTTATTGCTTTTGTTTGAAATATTTTTTTTTTATAAAGTGGTAGATATTTATAGTTGCATTAGAACAATACATAAATGATTGTCTATTTCCTTCAAGAAACAAGTCAATACAATTTTCAGGCATGTACTTCATACATAGTTCTTGACACATTTTAAATCAATATTGAAACAAAAACAGTTGATTTTTTTTTTTGTATTCAAACACAATGAGTGTATTTTCTGAACTGAGTTCATTGCCAAAAAATATATTGGAATAAATCAAGAATTAAAAGGCTAACCATATAACCCATACTACTACCCTTCCTGTCTGTCCATTTTCTTGATCATTCTTTTATCACCAATTCTATGACTAGAAGTTACCAATTTCTAAAACACAGCAAGAATGTGTCATCCAATCTACTGGATTGGCATGCTTAATTTGTCATTGGTTGGACATTTAGTGCAATTTGTCTTTTATACAATTGTCTGGTGTTTTTTACCATTTTTATTTCTATTTGCTCTCTTATTATTCTCTTTGGATAAGGTCTATTCATTAAAAGCTATATTTTTTTCACTAAACTGTTTTGTTTTATCAGTTTTGAATATTATAATCTGCTTGAAGTATTGAAGACATTTCATTGTTTTGTTATCAGATTTTTCTTTGATCAAAAATGGTAAGAATTATTTTTCTTTATGTTTTTTTAAGATATAATCTACTTTATATTAATTATGTTTAGTGTATATTTTAAGATATTAATTATGTTTAGTGTATATTTTAAGATATAATCTACTTTGATATTAATTATGTTTAGTGTATATTTTAAGATATTAATTATGTTTAGTGTATATTTCATTTTAGTTTTATTTGGTATCTATTAAGTGTTTTTATTTTTTTTATAATGTATTTAATATTTAGCAAACTTTTTTTTTTCAATTTAATTTATTATGTCATAGTTCACTTAAGATTTTAAAAATAAACTTTACCATTTCATTTTCTTTGCTATTTCATCTAACCGTTAAAAACCTAATTAATATATTTAATTGATATTGATATACTTTTGCTATTAAATCCATTGTAATAAAAAAATTTCACAGATTTTCTTTCTTTTGGAATTGAGAGGAATTTTAAATTTAAAAAAAAAAATAAATCATTGATTTTTCATCATAATTACTAAAACATTTTTGCTAAATGTTTCCAAGTTCATATAGGACTAATACTCTTGGGAAAGGTAAATCCCCCGCAGTCCTTCCAGTTATGTGTTAGTACATCTTGTATTATTCCAAAAAATATGCATAAACAAAAAAGAATGTTAAAAACTGTAGTTCTCTGCATTAAATGACCTAAAAAGGTTTATATACTATAAAACGAACAGAAACAATTTTTAGTGTGTGTGTATGTGTATGGAATCCCAGAAGTGATAGAATTCTCATCTGTTTGTCTTTAAAACTGCTTTTGCAATCTGGGACTCAAAATATCTTGTCAAAATGGATAATATGTAATACATTGTGATATTCCTGTAGATTGTTTACTGATCATTTTTGAACCTCTTATTCCGTGGAGATCAGGAACTAGATGAATTTTTTTTTTCTCTGTGAATCTATGCTTCTTAGGTGCCTTTGATGTGGCATGTGGATCTAATTATCTGCAAAAGTGCTACAACATATGCTGGTTCTAATTTCTTAGATCTTGAAGCTCTGTATAAATTCACACACACAAAGAAAGATCATCGTTTTGTTGTTGTTGCTGCTTTTTAAAATTTGTAATGGTAGGTTAGGGAATATAGTTGTTTCTTTCCTTTCTGTTCTTATGGTTAAAGCAGGAGTCAATAAAGGAAGTGGAGTAGATAACATCATTTCTTTTATCATGAATCATTATCGGACTGATTTAATCTGCCAAGAACAAAATATATATAATGTGTTTGTGTGTGTATCTGTGTATTAGAAAAATTAGAAAACAAGATTATATATATGTGCTGATTTAATCTTTCAAGAACAAATATGTGAGTGTGTGTGTGTGTGTGATAAAAAAATTAATTGGAAAAAACAAAAAGCAAGAATATATATTAATGCCAACGTTTTGGATTTTTCCTTCTTCAAGGACATTTATTATTATTATTATTATTATTATTATTATTGTTATTACTATTTTTTGTCCACTAGGTCCTGTTAGGGACAAGGTCTTTTTTTATATTATGATGAGAAATTAAATTTTTGAGGAAAAAAAAAAATATATATATATAAATAAAACTTGATTTAATTTAATTTTTTATCTGAGTGCTAATAATGCATCCTAAATTGTAAATAAATAGAAAGACTTAATCACAAGCAAAGACATTACTCGTTGTACAAATCTCAGGACTGACTCTTTTCTTTTTGCACTTTTCTAATTTGTTTTTTCTTTTTAGTTTAATTCTTAACTAAATACAAAGTGTTAATGTGCTGTAAAACAAACCAAATGAAACAAGCTTTAATACTTTCGTGAGGAGGTTCACTTGGGTCAGTGGATAGACAATCAAATTTTAGAATTGTAATATGCAAGGCCAAATTCCAGTCGTACCGTTTATGTTCACAATTGGACTAGTACCCATGAAAAGAGTAAAGAATCCCTACCTACCTTACGGCTATAGATTAAATAGTACATATTGTGTTATTCAAAAAATTACATATGTTCAAAAAAAAAAAAATTTCCCAAAAATGATTCTTCTTGGAATTAATGACTTTGAATAAGGTTGATATGCCATTGAATTAAACGCTTTATATTTGATCAATTTTTTTAAAATTCAATTTGAATCTTTGTTGTTTTCTAATCTTTTAGGTTAACTTTACCAAAAAGTTGTAATCTATTTATTTAAATAGTTATAATTTATTTATTTAAATAGTTTTTATGTTTTTTGTTTTTTTTTGTCTGAGTAGGACAAATTTGAGTTTTCATTGAGATTTAATTGGTCTGTTTTACTGAGAAACTAGAAAAGTAGTTGATTTAATAATGCATTTCTCTTAAAGTACATGTTTTTCTTGTTCTTATATACCCTGCTTACTTTTGTTATATACATGTTATATTTTGTTATATACACATGTATAAGTTTTATAAAAAAAAATATCAATTTTAGAAAACTACATTTTTAAAAGAAAATATTTTTTTAAATTTGAATATGTGATTTTTAAATTGTATTCTAGGCTTTCAAAAATAAGAATGAGTTGAAAATTTTTTCAAAGATGCTTTAAACATTTAAGGGTTTGGTTTGTGAAATTTTGTATAAATTTGAAAAATTTTACATTAATTCTTATTGGTTTTGCATATTTTAATTTTTTAGATTTTAAGAATCATAAACATTTTGTCTTTTATGATTGACTATAAGATGTGCATTGATGTCCATTTTATATTTTGAATTTGTCTGGTAGCCCAATCCTGTCCACTTTTATAGTTCTCAAAAGATATTAGAAAATTACATCCTTCTTATTTTATCTGATATCAAATATTTTTTAATTGATTTTCTCTTCTATATTATTCAAATCAATTATTTTGTCTTGCATCTTTGAGAAATTCACTTCAATTCCAATCAAAACCAGAATTATATAAAAGTACTTACGTAACTAATCTTTGATTAGGATATCAAAAAATTCTTTATCCGGCTTAAAATTGTGAAATTCTTTCAAGATGACACATTTTTTTAATCCACTTCTATGACTTAATCTCTGATTATTTGCTTTGGAAAAGGGTGTCTACAAAAGGTTCATATTCAAGTTGTTAACCAATTCCAGGAAACATCTGGAATGCTGGTTAATACTTGTTTTCTACACTTAATGAGAAATCTTAAATCAACATTTAACACTGGACTTGTTCCATTATTCCATGGATTAAGTTAGATTTTAAATGTTATAGGTTTTATCATACACTGACATTTGCAAATACATTCTGAGGAATCCTATTGGTTTGAAAGGTCAGCTTAACACTATAAGTATCATAATCATTTCAAAAGTAATTCCAACCAAAAGGAGTGTTAGGTTTATGAAATAGACTCACCATGTGTGGCTTAGTCACTGGGAACAAAACACTTTTAATATGTTAACATTTGATTGTCATTTTCATTTACTTTAAACAGATTTAGGAATCTTTTGTACAAAATGTCTCTACTTTAGTCTTTGTACAAATAGAAAAAAGTTAGGGTTTTTTTCTCATATTGATTCTACAAAGTTTCTTCTGTTCAAATTGATTCCATTTTTAAAAGTAGAAATAATTTTATAAAGAGCTTTTTTAATTTGAAAAACAAACACACAAACCAAAAATACAAGCAAACTCTACTAACCCATAATTTGCTTCGTAAATGAAACAAAATCGTATAAAAAAATAAGTTTTCAATCTTTTTTTATCTAAAGTATAATAGTAGTTTCATTTTAAGTAAGACGCAGTTGAAGTATGTGAGTGCAAAAAAATTAAATGATTCTTTGTTGTATTTAAAATTACATACTATTTGCATTGTTTTGCTAAATTTTTTTTTTGCTCTGTTTTTTTCAAACAACTTTTCTTTGTTTTCTCTAAAAAAAAACATAGTATGCTTTTATTATTTATTTGAAATGTAGATTCTATTCATTAATTTTTTTTAATGATTAGTTTGTTTTCAACAAAACAAATATTGTGTAATTTACAGATTAATTCAAATCACATTGTGTAAGATTACCTATAAACTATTTAGTTGAGTCTAAGCTTGAAAAGACTTAGAAATTCATTATTGAAATTATATTCAGCTGCACACTGACAACAAACTTTTTTTTTTCGTTTTTAACTTCTTATCTGAAAGATTATGTTTAAAATTCTTGGTTATTTTTTACTACTTTATTTGGTATTGTTATTGATTGATCAACATATCTTTGTTGCATATTTAAACTTTAGATTAAAGATAATGTAGTATATATCAAGTCAATAGTGTGCCCAATTTTTATGGATTTTTATTATTTTTCTTAAAATTATTCATTCATTGCCTTTGTATAGCTGTTTTGTCTCAAAGAATGGTAAATGCAAAAGTATCACCCAAACAATAAAAATGAAGTCTGCTTGGCACTGTGGATAGACAGTCAGAGTTTGGAATTTCAAATTCCAGTCCTTCAGTTCACATTTACATTTTAACTGGTACCCTTCGAAAATATCTATGTGTTAAGTAGGGCATATTGTGTTATTAAAAAAAAAACTTTGTTGACAAAAAGAACATTTATCAAAAATGATTGTTCTCAGCATTAAACGACCTAAAAAATTGATAAGCCATAAAACAAAATTAAATAGCATTTAAGTATCAGCAAACAATAAATTATAAAACAAATATTTTTAAGCAAATTTTTCTCCTTACTTCTCTGGAAAATATATTTCCATTCAAGGATCAAAAGTATACATTTATTTCAATTTCCCATTTTTTGTGTGCAAAAATATAAACAGTTACAAGAAGTATTGCCCGGCACCAGGTACTTACCACTAAGATAGTTAGGAAGGCCTATTATCTAGGAAGACACTCAATGCTTTTTTTATACTACATTTTATACTATACTAAATTCATTTTTAATGGTTTTTAAATTTATTTCTGAAGCTTTTTTTATACTAAATTAATTTCTAATGTTTTTCTGTAAGATAGTTAACAAAGCCTATTAAATAGAAAGACTGTACCATACCTATGCACATTTTAAGGGTCTGAGACATTTTTTATATAACTTTTATAGTTTTTTTCTAAAGAGCTCTATGTAGCAGCAATCTGTTGGGTTTTTTTTCTGATTGTTTTTTTTTAAATAGAGAAGTTAGATTTTTTTTTATATAATTATTTCTATTATTTGAGACTTTAAAAAAAAATTAAATAAACTCTTCAGGTTTAAAAATGAATTAATTTTTCTTAAATTTTAAAAAACGCTTCTTCATTATTTAAAAAAGAATTAATTCAAAAAGGCTTCTTCGTATCTTTAATGTGTTTTTAAAAAAGATTTTTAAGCAACAATCTCGACTCCTATTTTGTTTGAATAATTTATACATTCAAATTGTATTAGAGATACCGGTTCCTGTCAGATCACTCTTGGATAGGTGACCATTTAAGAATATCAGTGTTTGTGTTCAAATTCTTGTTTTCTGTGGTTCTATCTAGCTGTGCGTACTACTTGTAAACTGGAAATTCAAAACTGGATGTAGAACCCATTCAAACACAACGAATTGAGTTTTATATGTATAAAGATTTACAAAAGATGAAAAAAAAAAATTGCTGCTGTAAATTTTGTTGAATATCCACTTAAAAATGATTGGGCAGTTAAAGCAAAATTTAGAATCATATTCTTTTTTTTTTATTTTATTTTTATTTTATCACTTTTTTTTTTTTCTTGAACAATGAAATAAATAGCTTGTGGCCTTTCTTCCATTTTTATATGGCACTCTTAATATGTCCATTCAAATAACTGGCTTGTATTAGCCTGGAGCACTGTTTATTTCATATTGTCAACAACATCCCTGTAGTATATTGTCCTCCACATTAGGCATATGACAGTTCTAATTATCTTGTTTCTTTTTTTATGCATACAATTGTCAGGAGTGATGACCAATAGATGTTAAAATAGTTTTAAATATTTGAAATGTATCTGTTACAATTAGCATTTGTACTGTATATAGAAAGTATTACTGATATTTAAATGTTTGTTTTTTTTTTAACTTTTCAGTTGCTTTAAAATTTGTTTCAAATAAAATGATTCTTATTACCTTCCTTATTAGTTCAAAATGGAGATTAAAAATGTTTCTAATCATTTGTCTTTAGCCATTTTAATTCATTTTCTATCTATTGTAAGAAATATCAACCAATAACTTTTTTTTCATTCTTTACTTGTGACTCATTGCTTCTTTTAAAAGTTCTTTGAAATGATTATATAAGTGAATTTGGCAAGTGAGAAACCAAATTGTGAAATACTTATTGTCTAATTCAGGGGCCTCCAAAATATGACCTGCAGGCCAAATTCAGCTTAAATGGAAAATGTGAAGAACATTCAGGCAAAATTTTAAAAATTGAAATGTGTGAAATAATGTTTTGGTTTTCCTGATCTAAACAACAAAAAAAACCAGAGATTCAAAGATTTTCAAAATTATTTTTTCAACAGAAAATTCTGTCGTTTCAGACTTTGGAACTTAATCCCTTGTTAACCCTGTTATATTAATTTACCATTTATAGGAAAATCTTTTTCTAAATTTTGACCAGCATAGTCCTAAAAAGGAGCAATATGGCCTCCCGTTCAAAAATCTTTGGAGACAAATAAGTTTGCATCTACAATGTCTAAGTTTCCTGAGTCTTCCAATGGGAATTTCAGGCACTGCACTAACCTACCTGATAAGCTGCCTGTGGAGAGTATATCCAAAATACAGAAGTGGCTAACAAAGTATAAGACCCACAAAGGAAAGGCAAAGTGTCTTCTATTTAAAAAAAGACTGACAGCCTCTGTCAAAGGTTTTTGGGACCAAATAAAGTAGGATTTAATTTCAGTATATATTGTTAAAAATTTTAAAAATAAAAGCTTTAAGAAAAACAGTCCATTAGCCTATGAAGTGTATTATATTTACTTGGTTGAGCACCAACCCAGATTTGGCACAGGGTCATTTTTATGTGCTCTATATACCTGGGCTTTTTGCATTCAGTGATACCAACCTAGGTAAATTGTTTTCCCAAGTTAACAAGCCCTATCTGCACGAGGCAGCTAAAAGATGGATATAATGGATTTGACTGGTATTTGAACTCGCTTAATACGATTCCAGAGCCTAAGTTTTTATTAATGTTCCCCCATAGCTGCCCATTAAGTTTACTGTTAGAATTTTGAACTCTAGAAAAAAAAGCATTTTCATATATGAACAATTTTTCCTGCTAAAACAAGTTATTGATTAATCTTCTTCATTTTGTTTTAATCAAATCTAATCTAATTATGGATATAAAATCTTTAAAATAAATTGAACAAATTCAAAGCATTAGTTATTTACTGTTTAATTGCTGAAAAAGTCTTTATTACTTATTTTACATTTAATTCTATCATCTTAGTTATTGTTTTCATCTACATTCTTTTATGTTTTTTATACAAAAAGGTATATGAATGAACTTGGAAAATCTAATCTCATAGGAATTATTATTTATCATTACAACTATATTGTATGACTGATTGAAATGTATACATTCATCCATTAGTTAATTAATACTTCATTGCATAAAGTTAGTCTGAATCAATTTGTCTTATGCAACTTTAATGCTTATAGATTTGCAAACCTGGTTTTACAAGATTATATTTTCATTATAGAGAGAGTGAGATAGAGATTCCTAATAAAGATAGAAACTTACTTTTTTTGTGTGTGTGTGTGTGAGAGAGAGAGAGAGAGAGAGAGAGTATAATCCAACATTTATTTTTCCATAATTAAGTGTGTTGATACAGATATATCTTGGAATATTGGGTTTAGTTTTTTTTTTTTAAATTTTTTTATGGGTTTTCTATCAACATATCAAATCCTATTATTTTCTATAATTAGATTTTGTTTAACCTTATTTTTGGTTTAGGATCCAAATTATTAAACTTTTCTCTTCTTTTTTTAAAGGTTTACCTTAGATTATTTTACCCTCTTGATCAGTTTTAAATTATATATTCTTTTAGCAAGCAACAAATCATTTACAGAATACTCTCACTTATATTTATCTATTTTTTATAAAATTTTCTATGATCTTAAGTCTTTCTCTTATGAAGTCCATTATTTCTTGATTTTCTTTTTTTAATATATCTCTTCTAAGAAAGTGTAATTTTTTTTATTCCTTGAAATTCTTCTTTGTGTATGTCAGTCACAGATTTGTATTTGGTTAATCAAGGCAATTGGTTAAGTGAGTTACTCAAAGTGGGTTTATGTCTTTTCTCCTCTCTCTCTTTTGATTGGGTCAAGGCTGATGGTGCTAACTTTTAACAAAGAGCACTTTATTAACTACAAAAATGCATGACTGTTGATCAATCTTTATCTCTTGTTGAAATTGGAGAAATCCCTCAATTAACTACATTCTTCCAATGTCTTTTCATTATTCTCAACAAATGTTTCAACATAAGGAAGTAGATAACATAAGTCTTTAGTTGATCACTATTTCACTTTTGAGGGCTTTACTTAGAGATCACTATTGAAATTCTCAGTCTATTGAATTTTTTTTTTTTAAATGAAACTACGGAAACAAATAAGAAACATTTAAGCAATTATATTATTGGGGTTTTGTTTTGAGTATTTATACATAAAACACATTTTATTTGGTGTTAATTACTTATATTTTTGGATTTACTAGTCAATAAAATTTCAATCATTTACATAGACAATAGTTTTTCTATTAACATATATTTCATTGGTATGAAAATATCTTTTTCTTATATACTTGTTATAGTAATGTAATAATCAATTTTTTAAAAAAAAGATTAGAATTAGAGCAAATCTTAATGGTTTCCAGAGAAATACTCTCATTTCAGAAAAATAAAGAAAGTTTATTTTTTATGGAAGTTGATGAAAAAATACAACTTTAATAATTCCCCAATTAAAAATCAATCATAATGGTAATTTATACTCTCAAAATGCATCTTGAAAATAAATTAGGTTTTCACTTGGTAGCATTAGGATTTTAGTAATGTTTTCCTAAATGATTATGTCATAAAAACCATGAAAATATTCTTTGAACTTTCTCCGGGAAATTGTTTTTAAGTTAGAAAATATTTATATTTAGTCTAGAAATGACTAAAATTATTTAATTGCTGCCATTTGTAAATATTCAAAAGAGTTGGGCAAAAATCCATTCAATAAATTATTTTTGTAATTTGACATTTTTTCTTAAATCCATTTAATTTAGTTTCTATTATTAGTTATTATTTCATTCTTTATTCATTTATATATATATATATTTTTTTTTAAATAAATTGGCATAATTTTCCAAAATTTTAAGTATTAAAACTCATAAAATGTTTTTTTTACAGGTAAAAAAAAATTGTAATGTCTCTTCCCTTACTTTTTATAAGACTTTTGACAATGATACTGATATTTTGGTATTATTCTTTGATAATATAAAAACCAAATGCAAGTTAATTTTCATGGAAAAATTGTTTGATAAGATTTCAATTTCTTTCATCATACCTTTTCTAAAACTGACAACAAAACCAAAAAAAGGTATATGAAGCAGTCAAGAATATCACTGTTACTCAAGGAGTACATTTTTTCTACATAAAATAAATTTAATATGGTTTCAGCATAAGAAACTCTGGGAATTAAATGGAATAATTTCCTGCGTAAACATTTTACTTTTCCACAACCTTGCATGTTTTACATTAGTTACTCTAAAAAATGACCCTCAAATATTTGATAAAACCAATCTGAAGATGATAATAGTAACATGCATACTTGTATACTTAAAGAAAAGAATAAGTAATAGAATAATCCTAGGCATTCAGTGAAGTAAAATGGTTATTATGATTTCGATGAATTTTTTGCAATAAGTAAGTTACTATACATTTTCATTTTTAATCTAGAGCATGGCACGATATATACAAATAAACAAATACACACCAGTCATTATAAGAGAGATATTTTGTTTGTTTTTCAAATATCCAAGTTCAAAATTTAAAACAGCTACCTCAAAAAAAAAAAAAAATTCAATAATTTATCAATAAATCAGTTGTCTCCATCCATATAATAATTGCCTGCAATAATTAAAGGAAAACTCCTTTTTCTTTTTTTCATCCTATTGAAAAAAAAATTGAATTTATTTGAACTCTTGTACTACAGTTCCAGAGCCCAAGCTTTTCCCAATGCTCCAACTTTGCTGCCCAAGATAGTGTTTGGGCGAGTCCATATTGTCTTACAACACCGTATCACTCTTTTTTTTTTTTTTTTTTTTTAACTGTGTTTAAAACTATTACAATTGAAATTGTCTTGGAACTTTTTCAATGTATGTTTTTAAATAAATAATCCATATCTTACATTATTTTTTAAAACTAACCCCCAAAAAATAAATTCCAAAAAGAATGATATTATTCATTTTTTGTGTAGATTATTTAATTTGAATTTAGTTATATTTATTATTGTTGCTTATATTAATTAACTATATTTTTTTTAGATTTTAATTGATTTACCTATCTTCTGTCTACATCTATTTTGGCTCTTTTTATCACAGATTGATTTATACACTTGAAGCCTATTTTTATTAGTTGTTATCTGAAATAAGTTTTATCTTACAATTGTTATCTTGCTTTATTGAAAGAAACCATTTGTAAAACATTATAATTAAGGGAGATCCTATTTTCATTTTTAGCATATTTTTATATTCAGGTTTTTTATGTAAAACCACCATCTTTTAGTATCTAACGCTCTACAGACAAACTTTGAGTTGACAAATAAATATTTTCATTTACTAGCCAAAAAGAGAAGTTACTAGTAAAACTCATGAAATGTTATTTCACACTAATGTTTACTAATAAAATAATAATTTGAATAATAGTTACAGTTTAAGAAGGTATAATCCATTTCACTTTAAAATACTTCTTCTTTTGCATAAAAAAATGTTGAATTACTTTAAACATTTTTTTAAACATCCTTGTTTAATGAAATATATATTGTTTTATTTTCTATTAAACCATTTATTCTTTAAGTAATTTAACTTGGCTTATATAATAAGAATAAAAAATAAAGGTTGAAAAGACATTTGTTACTCAGTATTTGGAATATTGTTGTTGAAAAACAGTTGCTAAAAGATAAGCATTTTTTTTTAATTGTTTTTATTTCTAGTCACCATTAGGAAAAATCACTTGCAAATGTGAGTATTTCATTCGCAATGTAGAGCTCTGATATTTTAAATTAAATCAGAATACGGATCTATAAAAGATTCTCCAAGTTCAAATTGGCTTACTTTCACTTAACATTGAATGTTTATTGCATTCAATTTTTTTTCATCAATACCATAAGTAGTCATGGTCTAATTGTAAGCTAGGTTAGGAAAAAAGTGATTTTATTTATTCAACTATTTAAAGAACCCAGTTTATTATATCTGATCTGTTAGTTATTAAAATGATTTACTAGCTTTCATAATATCCCATTTTCTTGATGAATAAAATCAGGCTCTCTAACCTGAATGCATTAAACATTTAAAAATATCTACAAAATGTAGATTGTTCTTTGTTGTCAAACAAGGCAGTCCTGTTTGTTCATATATGCATGATTAGTTCTAAG
>JAUZSX010000019.1:565068-584080 GCA_034780655.1 Idiosepius hallami | reverse complement strand
ATTGAGCACTCTAACTATAATTTTAAGCAACTTTATTACTTAGAATAATATATATATATATATATATATATATATAGCAGATTAATTTCTGTAAAAAAATTTTGTCATGATTTTTCTATTTTAAAACCTTAACTGAAATGTTTTTTTAAACCTCCCAAAATAGATTGTGATCTCTATTTTGTTCAGAAAAAAGATTATTTTCTTGATAAAAAATTATTTTGTTTAAAGAATATTTTCCAAAATTAATTTTCTGATTTTATTTTTATCTCTAGCAAAAACTTACAACTTTGTTTTTTTTTTCCATACCCCACCTTGGAACTTTATGTTTTTCTTATTACCTATGACTTATAATAGACTATTCTTGATGTCACTTCCTCCTGCCAGAGTAGGGCAGTCTGGTAATGGCTATGGTTATAATATCACTTTTCCCCTAGGTCTGAAAGGAGGTTCCACTCAGTTTTTGTATCGTTCTGTATTCTTATGTTCAATATATGTTTAATTTCACAAGTTCTGTCTCATGTCATCTTTCCTATAACTTTAAACCATAACACCTATCATACACAAAAATGAAATTAAATTGTCTAGAGAAAAAAAAATTACTTTGTTCATTTCCAAATGTTTAAATCTGAATCAGTTGACTTTATTCTTGCTTTTGCAGTGATTAATTCTTTCTTTTACAATTCTGCAAGAATATTTTCATCCTCTCATTTCATATACATCATGTCCTACATAAGTGTGTTTGTGTGTGTGTGTGTGTTTACGTGTGTGCAGCAAATAAATTCAAACACAGACTCAGCTCAGCCGTTGGTGACTGCAGATTTTGTGAATACCTGTTTCAAGCCTGCCAAGTACTTACTTCCTAATGCTTTAAAATACTTCATGGAAGGTTTATATCACTGAACTTTTGTTTTCTTTATAGTATCTGATGCTACATTCCAGTTATTTTTAAAGATATTTAAAGTGATATTAAATATCTGTCAAATGTATTCACACATTCTGTGATTCTAACATTTTCTGTTTTTTTACTCTATTAAGACTACCATTTCAACATTAATAACATTTTTTTTTCTTATTTTTTCTTTAAGAACATACTTTAGCATTACTCTGGTTTCCACCCTTTCAGATTGTTTTACCTTCTCTTGTTAACATAATTTGTACACATTGCAAAAAAATTCATTTTGACATGCAGTATTATATTAAAAATAAAAACCTTTATTTCCTTGCAAGTAATTTCATTATATATTTGTCTAATTTATTTACCCATTTTCTCTTTTCTGTGCAATATTAGATGTTAATAGTTCATCAGCTAAAAGATATCAAATTTATTAGTCTGCCGATATAAATCAGGGAGAACATATTTTTGTCTGTCTGTTAAAATTCTGATTTCACCCAATTTTTAGTTTATTAGCATTTTACAAGTTTTCACCGGAAGTTGTATGATCATAAGTTATGAAAAATGATGAAGTTTTTTTTTTACTCACACACACACACACACACACACACACACACACACACACACTGACTCACCCATTCTCTCTCTCTCTCTCTCTCTCTCTCTCTCTCTCTCTCTTGCTCTCTCTCTCTTGCTCTCTCTCTCTCACACACAAAAAAAAAACTTAAATGAACTTCCTATAAGGAAAAGTAACATTCTATTTTTAAAATGTGTAAAAGATCCATTCATGACTTTCAGTTTAGAATGCAACAAAAGTTATAAATGATAAGTTTTTTTACCTGATTTAAATACTAATGATGACATAAAATCCTGGGTTTATTCCTAAGACCCGAAAAGTTACCAAATAAGAAAAATTAAAAAGCATATTTGTTAGTATATTAGTTTTTGTATACCATATATTTTTTTTTCTTTCTAACTGTGAAAATATTTGTTTACAATGCAATTAATGACTTTTACAACTGAATTATCAATTGGAAATTTTTAAAAAAGCATCCAAAATGTGAATAAATTAAATTTTGTAAACTAATATCCTAATGAAAATCTTATTTTATTTAAAACTCCACCAAACTATATGTGATCAATTTAGAGAATTCAAGCCTTATTTCGTTATTTAAATGCTTAAAAAGTTTCCTTTTAAATGCTTTTTATTTAATACCAATTTTATTTTCATTTACACTATTTTCATTTTTTATATCTCATTATATGATAAGTGCAACAAAATTAGGTATCTGGTATTGTCCCAGACATTATCAACAAAGATCATGCATTTTACATTCATCTTTAGATAATTCACAAATCGTTTATATTTAGACTAGTTTCATTGTTGGTTTGATTTTAAAATAAATAAAAGATCTATAATTGTTTGTTTAATCCAACTGTGTTTCTATTATCAAATTCAAATATTTTTTCCAATATACTCTTTATGCTTTTTCAGATCTTTACATATTAAGTAGTTATAAAATTTTGCAATCTGTCGACGGACCCGTTTCGGAATTTATTCCTCATCAGGACAGCTATGCAGACCAGCCTTTCTCTAGCGAGGATCGAAACCGCACCGTCGAGAGTGGCAGTGCGAGCTTTTACCCCTACGCCATCTGGCTGGCTTATAATTTGTAAACAGATTTGCCTGCTTTAAAGGGCTCGAGCTTTACTTTTTTTTTGTTATGTCAAAATCATGAAGATTTTGAAATTATATCATTTAAGATCCCATAGACTAGAGAGATGGTTGTTATATCTTCAACCGTCAAATCAGTTTAAAAGATCCATTATATTTTTAATTTAGGGAGAATGACTATTTCAGTGACTAATAGTAAGTAGCCATCTGAACATCAAGCTGGGCAGAGTGTGTATATCTAATACCAATCAATCATTCTCTCTTTCTCTCTCAAGATAAGAACAGTTGTTAAAATAAATCAATATAGCAATTTCTCATCTAAAAATCAGTCTATAAAACAATATTCTATTCAATTGCTTTTTATCTTGTAAAATTCTTAAAAACAAACACAATTTATTTATTTTTTACTTTTTTTTTTTTATTTAATTCTTCAACTTATCACATATTTGTTATTTACATGTAACCCAACTCCATTCATACGTTGTTTTGTCTCAGACTTTTATTAGTTTTTGGCTTTTTTATATTCCAAATATGTGGATTTTTCCAGAAGCATTTTGTAGCCTCCATGTTTGATTACATTGTTTTTCTTGCACATTTAATTTGTAAAATCAATTTTGTAATTTCATTATCTCCAAATCTAATCTGCAATTGTCTGTATGATTCTTCTTGGCTCAGTTTTACCTCTTTTTTTTTATTTTATTATTATTTAATTTTTATTTTTCTGTCAGATACTTCTTTTTTTTATGGTATTTTGTTCGTTTTTTTTTTTTTCATTTGCCAGCAGTTTTTGCTTTTAAAAGCACATTCAGCCAAAAAAGGCTAAAATGAAACAAAATAAACTAAATTCTTGAAACAGATACTTTGAAAATAAAAGTAATTGTGTCTCTGGGAATAAGTCTTTTATTTATTTTCTGCTTTTTTTTTATTATTTTCTTTTTGATTTTGATTTGAATTAAGATAGCCAGTCTTTTAAAAATATCCCTTCATGAATCAAATCAATTGTTTTAGTCATATCTATTTAATTTTTTCTCTTGTTGTTTTCTATTAGCTTTTAGGTATTGTTTTTAATCTTCATAGCATGTTTTTTTTGTTGTTTTTTTTAGAAAAGGATCTGTTGTTGTTTTTATATTGCTATATATAAAAGAAAATATCTCTTAATATTATTTGCTCATCTTGTTAAAATTGACTTGAGGTATAGTTATTAAAGCATTCTTCAATGTTTTAAAATACATTTTGCATTGAATAACTTATAAAAAATTGTAACTATAAACAATTATTAACTTAAGTACAAATTCATTTAGTATCTAAATATTAGATTCATCTTCCTTAACTGAATTTTTTTTGGTTAGATTGTCAATGGAATATAGTTTATATTTGTTAAATGATAAAAGATTTGGATAAAAGTGTGAAGTTTTTGTGTGTCTTCCAGCATTATTTATGCATTTTTTTGTCCATTAGTAACTTGGTGTGACTTCATGTATATTGACATTTTATACTGTACACTTCTAAGTGTCAATTCTCTGGAGGTTGCAAGTTCAAGCAAAAATAACATAGCTCAATATTTGTTCCTGTTTAATGGAGTTGATAATAATTTACCCAAAGAGTAATGTAATTTGCACTATTTAATCTGTAGCTGTAGGGAATGTGAGGATTTAACCCTTTCCAAAGGGTATTAGTCAAGATGGAATGACTGAGATTCAAAGTTGCAAGGGATCAGTGGAACACAATGTTGGCATTGATTTGTTGTTTCTACATACATTTTTTGACTTTGTATTTTTGAGCACATTTCAAGAATATTGCTAAATTATTTATCCAAAAATATTCTCTTTCTCTTTTCAACAAACACAAAACAAAAAATGAGTTATAGTTTTTCGTAATCCTTTGGATGAGGTTTGATAAATTGTACAACTATTTTTCGGACTGTAGTCCTCATCTTTAGTATTATAAAAGCGCACGCATTGCACATGAACAACATTAGGTTCGAACGTTGCAAAAAACCCCAAAAAGCTTGCTCATTATGCATGAGCATTTTGATAGTTGATGTTTTTTAAACAAAAGAAAAAAATAATTCTAAAAACACAGATTTAATATCTCCCTGGTATGAACTCCTGATTACAACAAGAAGGTTGGCGGGGGACAACACCTGATGATGGTTGAAAGGTTTATCGTCCGAAATGTATAAAAAAACGATAATAAAGATGAGGACAACAGTTTGAAAAATAGTTGTACAAAGAATGAGTTACTTAGCTCTTCTCAAAATAATAGACATCAGACAAATAAAACAAAGTTTAAATCAATTATTATTGATTTTTATGAATTATGGTTGCGTACTTATTAGAATAAGCATTATTCTTTTATTTTATAAGTATTTAATGATTATTGTTATGACTTTGTTGTTTGTGTTGATACTAATCTTGAATATAGTTCTTTAGGCTTATCTCAAACTGTCTGTTGTCGAAACCAGCTGACTCTATTCTTGTATCTTTTGTTTGATCTCCAAAAACATAGCAATTCTAATTCAATCCTAATAAAATTAAGAGATTCTTGTAGCAAATCAACACAACCAACCAGTTATCTACTTTCTAAATTCATTTTAAAACTTAGGTCTGAGTATCTCTCTTTTCAATTTCCTCTCATTTAGATTAATCCATTTATAAGTTTTAACTTTTTACAGTACGGTCAAGTCGCGTTGCAGACACTTATTCCCGTCAAATCTTTGAAGTTAAGCAACGTCAAGCTTGGTCAGTTGTTAGATGGGTGACCATTTAAGAATACCAGGTATTGTATCCATACGGTCAAGTCGTGTTGGAGACATCAATTTTCGTCAGATCACCAAAGTTAAGCAACGTCAAGCCTGACCACTAGTTAAATGGTTGACTATTTAAGAATACGAGGTACTGTACTAGGGCAAGTAAAGAAAAAAAACCTGCACGCGGTGCCCCTGCTACTTCTTTCGAGGAAACCATTTGTTACACCACGCGTATCTATTTGTTACACCACGCATATCACTGTGTGATAGGATATGATGATGACTTGCTTATTAACCCATATGATCATCTTCACAAAGTCTGAAAATTCTCAGTTTTCTTTTTTTCTTTTTTTTTTGTTTCATTTCTTGAAATAAACATTATCAGTTGTCCATAAAATTTATGAATTAAACTTAGTTTTGTTTTCCTTTATTGTCATAAAAAGGAATTTTTTCCCCTCATTTTTGACTTTTAAATTTCTCTATAAAAAGCCTTTTAATTCTCTTATCCCTGTTTATCCTGGTACCTAAGAAATCAACACCGATCATCTCTATACACTGCTCTTCACATCAGTTTTTCATTTATCGTTTAGGATTTTTAAAATGATTTATTTTAAAAATGTATTTTGATATTATTTTATTACTTGGAAGTTAAAAATTAATGGCATTGGATATATTTACTTGGTTGAGCACCAATCCAAGTTATATCCTTGGGCTTTTTGTAATCAGTGTTGCACTTTTCCTAGATGAGTTCTTTCTTGAGTTAACAAGCCCCATCTGCTTGAAGCAGCTAAAGGTGATTGTAATGGTTTGGACTGGACTTTGTACAAAACCATTACATTCACCTTTAGCTGCCTAGAGCAGACTGAGCTTGTAATTAAGAGCCTTAGAATAGTGAATCTATTCACCCTTTTCATTTTATAATAACTAAAAACATTAAGAGAAAAGATCATATAAATAAACCTGTCATTTTCTGGTTTCAATGCATTCTACTCATTTTTTCATTATTTAATATTATCTAGTTATTACCAAAATGTGTCAAGACTAAAACAAGATTGCTTAAACCACATTTTAAAAAGTGTGTTAAAGAAAGAAATTGAAGTAATTATCACTAAACTTGTTTAACAGGTAAATATATCTTATAAATGAAAAGGTCTTTTGTTATTTTTCATCCCTTTTTTTTTTCTTAGGTTAAAGGTACATATCTGACAAGAAAAATAAGAATGCTGTCTGCAAAGACAAAGATGATTTCTATATAGCAACCTTTTTCTCTTTTTTTTTTTTTTTCTTTCTTTCTTATTTAATCCTTAATTTCTTTTAAACTTTCTTTTCTGTCTCTTTAATATCATTTACATTCTAATTCCTATGAAAAGCTATGGTTGGAGATAAAAGAAATGAATCGAATGATAGTTAAAAAAAATGAATAGAATTAAACTGAAAGATGATATATAGATGTATTTTACTTCTAGGTTTAGGAAGTGCTACATTAACATTAATTTTACATCATAGGCAACTATTAATATTTTACATTAATTATAGGCAACTATTAATATTTTACATTAATTATAGGCAACTATTAATATTTTACATTAATTATAGGCAACTATTGATATTTTACATTAATTATAGGCAACTATTGATATTTTACATTAATTATAGGCAACTATTTATATGCAATTTCAAGCATTCCTAGGCTTAAATGCTTTTCAATTTTATTTTTCCCCATTAGTTTTATACAATTTTTTGCGGAATTCTGACACTGTACAAATTTATGAGAATCATCATTTAATTGGAATGTTGATTAATTTATTTCTCTTTATTATTCATTCAATTACAGTTAGGTTCTTTATAGTCATTGATGCTTGTTGGTCATAACTAGTACTGTGATAATATACTTTTATTAAAGAATATTCTTGTCACAGACTTGATTGACTATTTTGTGATTTTAACGGTTCTTTTAATTCTTTACTTATTAGTAGGAGTGTGATAATATGCTTTTATTAAAGAATATTCATGACCCAGACCTGACTATTTTGTGATTTTAACGTTTTTTTTAATTCTTTACTTATTAGTAGGGCTGTGATAATATGCTTTTATTAAAGAATATTTTTGTCACAGACTTACTATTTTTGTAGTTTTAGCATTTCTTTTGATTCTGTAGTTATAGAATAAATAATAAAGAGAAATACATTATTCAATATCCAATTAAACGATGGTCCTCATAAATTTACACAAACAGTATCAAAGTCTCAGCTCTAGTCATAAAACTCCAATATATTTATTTAGAACTCATCCTGTGGTGCTTTTTCGTTTCCTCTATAAATAAACTTTTTTTTTTCCAAACTGATATAATCTTCTTCATTTATTTTGTTTTCCTGCTTATCTATTTAGGCCATTTAATACTGAGAATAATTGTTTTTGATAAATGTTTTTTTTTTTTTTTATAACACCACTTGTACTATTTAATCCATTGTTGTGGTGGTGGTGGTGGGGCAATTCATGCTATCATCTTAGAATTATAGCTGATGTCATTAATATAAATTTTAAAAGAAATTACAATTATCCCTTTTTCTTTTAGTTAAAATCCAATAATTATTAGTTCCAAAGACTTGAAGATTATCTTATTTTTTTTTAAATTTTAACCATAACTCGCTAGATTGCTTACAGATGAGTATTTTGCAGATAGTAAAACCAAACTGTTATTTGGGTTTACCCTCTGCAAAATCCTCATAAGTGAGCAATCTTGCTTGTTATATAAAAATGATGTTTTGCTTTTATTGAAACAAGATGATTAGGCATGGATCAATGACTATAAATCAATGAAAACGGTATTAATTGCTAAGTAAAAGCTTTTGGAAAGATAAATAGCTTCAAGCACATATTTATAAACACTGATTTTTTTCCATACTTGAGAAATGCACTGCCTCAGTAAATTAATAAACCTTCATTAAAAAATTGCACACAATTTTTTTGATTTTTCTTACAAGTATAATTCTTATATAATACTAGAAGTATTGCACATTGCTGGCAACTTGCCACTAATTTTTATTACAAAAACGGTTCGTAATTGAAAATGAATTATTTCTTCTTAAATTTCAAAAACGTTTTTTTTTTATTAAAAAAACTTCTTTGTATCTTCTCTGTGTTTTTTTGTTTTGTTTTTTTAAATATTTTTAAGCAACAAACTCCATCCGGTCAAGTCACGTTGGAGAGACCGGTTCGCATCAGCTCACTAAAGTTAAGCATCATTGAGCCTGGTCTGTAGTTAGATGGGTGACCACTAAAAATACATATGTTTGTAATTTGTTATAGATGTAAAAATGTTATAAATAAAAAAAACTCAAATTACCTATAATTTTTTTTTTTTTTTTTTTTTGTGCTATTCTAAAAATAAAATGTTTATTCAATAAGTGAATTTTCTTTTTTTAATATGTGGAATAAATACCAAAATGTATTGTTAAACTATCAATTTATAATCAGTTAAATTATAGGTTCTTGTATAGCTAAATAAGTGCTTGAATTGTGGAGGCAACAAACTTAATGATACTTTTTTTTATTTGTACTTGTTGATAAATCTAGCTTAATAGTTTACTTTTGTGATAAGTAGATATCTACTTTGGTTCCAAGCTTGAAATGATTACTGACATACAAAACAGAACAAAACTTGCTGACTAACAGCTTCGTTGACTTTTGACATGAATAAAAAATAATATCAATTTGTGATTAATTTACAAATAAATAAATCAAGCCAATATAAATAGCTTTAGAAATTGATAAAAATATTTTTTGTTAAAAAGGTTCAGCACACTTTTAGCTTTGTTGTGCACGTTTATACAGGGTGTTCAAAAAGTCCCTGTGCACCTAAAAACATCATTTTGTACACATACATTTTTGAAAAATTTTTTTATTTATTTATTAAAAATCAGGTGCACCTGATTTTTAATAAATATATAAAAGAAAGATTTTTTTAAATGTGTGTGTGTACAAAATAATTTTACTGAAAATATTTTTAGGTGCACAGGGACTTTTTGATCACCCTGTATAACGTCTATGATTTTCAATCAACCTCTCTGTGATCATAGTATGACAAAATAATTTTCTGGTCAGTTTCAAATATTATTTTTGCAATGTTGCTATTCATTTAATTCCTTAGTTTGTTGCTTGTATCAAATATACCTTCAACTTCACAAAAAGTGAATTCCTATAGATTTATCTAATCAGTCATAATAAAATTAATGGACAAGAAAGAAAATCATTAAAATTTTAAATTTGGGATGTTAAGCGTGCCACCATATACATATTTAATTATTCTTTGTGATATATTGACAATAATTAAAGTTGATTGTTTAGAAACCAAATCATAGCTATTTAATTCTATTAAACATTTCTTAGATATATTTAATATCTTTATTCATTTGAAAAGTTTAGTTATTGAGTGCATAATCTATTTTGTATTTCATCCATATTATCCTGGGTTTTGAAAGAAAATTGTGGCTTTTTCTATATCAAGTTGTCAACTGTTAATTTCTGTTTCATTTTCAATAGAAGTTGTTTTTCTACATTACTGATAAAAGGCATTTTATGATGTTTGGTTTATTGATAAAGTGTTCATTGTTGAATTTCCTACTTGAATAGAACTTAATGTGCTGTAAAACTACATGTTTAAATACAGGAGAAAAAAAGCTTTTTTTTGTAAAAGATTAGTCTCTCTACTTTCCAGCAAATATTTGACTTTACCACTTCAAAACTTTCTTGAGACTTCTTTTGAGAAGAGCAAAATAATAAACAAACTTGTTTACATCAGTACATTTTTTTTTTTCATTACAAACAGTATTTCACAAGTTTACTATTGTATAGAAAAAATATTAAAAATTTGGATATATTGATTATTTTTGATAAATCAATTTATATTCTATGTTAAAAACTAGACTTGTATATAAATAATTAAAAGTTGTGATGGGATTTAGAAAGTACTTTTATGTTTATTGTTTTTGAACCCATACAGATTTTTTTTTCAATTTAGGAATGTGATTCCTTGTTTAAAATTTATATCAAAATTATTCTTATTCCTTTTTATACATTCAATTGTCATGGCTAGAGGCAGGTCTATAATGCCTAAAACCCTTTTTTTCACTAACTTTTCATAATCTTTATAGAAGGTTTTTTTAAATCCTTTATAACCAATGTAAGCCCCAGATTCAATCCACTACTTTCTGTTTGGTGCTTCAAATAAATATTATTAGTGATCCTTGAGAAAAGTGATCATAAAAAAAAGCTGGAGAACTCTACTTTTGATTTTGTTCTTTTTACTTAGGCAATTTATTAGATTTTCTTTGTTTAACATAGATTAATTGAGTAATCTTTTGGATAACTTTATTTTATCAATATTTATTTACTTATTTTAATTTGTCAATTCCATGCAGTGAATATACTGTATCTAATGCCATCTTATGAAGGCATTCACTATGATTCAATAGAAAATCCATACATTCCTACATAGACTGATAAATCAATGCCAGATTTTTCTAAAGGTAAAACTAAAATAAATCTTTATTTTAGTCAAGCCTCTTCTTGCTTTTTTACCTATTTGATTTCTTAATACCATGTTGACAGTTTTTGTACTGGAATGTTGTCGGCTTCTTTTTCTGATGTACTCTCATACTGGCGATTATTCACTTTAGATTTTTTTAATGCTGAAATCCTTTTGCTCTTCTGTCTAACTTGATAGAATTAATCTGCCGGTTTCATTTCTATTTCTCTGCATTCTAATTGAAATGTTTCATGAATATCACTGACATTGTTGACAATTTCTACGATGAATAAACAATTAGTATCAAACAACAAGCTCTATTATTGATGATAGCTTTTCAATCATCTGGTGAATTTAAAGTATCTTAAGTCAGAAGATCAGTGGATGGTAATATATTCATTGATTTTGTTTATTTATTAAAATCACACTTGATCTTTAAATTTGATAAATGCTCAAAAACTAATTGGTTGCATTATTAATGTTTGATCTATTTTAATCAATAAGTATCCATATGATCCTTCTTGGCTCATTGTGTCAATTTCAAAATTTGGCCATGTCTGATAGACATTGGTTAAGTTAGTATTGAAAAATAGCAATGCTAATAATTTTATTATTTTATTTCCAAGTTGAAATTACCACATGTTCTGATTGTTTTTATTTTTAACTTCATTTTTTAACTCTTTAATATTTGCAATTATATCCAATTTTTATTTGTTTATATATTAAAAATTTTCATGTTAACATTTCTAATTTTATTCAAAAGATATTATATATTTGATATTTTTCATCTTTATACATTGTTTAATTTCATTGGATTTGATAATTTATTCAATAAATACAACTTAAAATAAGATTATTTAAAAAAAAAATTTTATGGTTGTTTAATTATAACTTTTTATTCTTAATCATCCAAGATCTTATTTTTAATCAGATTCAATTTTCACATGGATAATTTCTTCTGAATGAATTTTCCTAAAGATAAAAATCATTCTGATAGAAATTCCATTGGTTTATCTTTGAACAAACAGCTTTGCATTAGTTTTTATGGATTTTTTATTCTTCATAAATTTTGTATTCTGTAAGATAAGTTTTTATAACACGATACAATCTATTTTTATCATACTCACCATTTTCATTATATATAAAAGTATTATTAATAATTTCTTTATATTAAAAACTTTAATATAAAAAAAATTGAAGTTTAACATCTAGAACAATTGTGATAAATGTTTTTTTTTTCATGTTTGTTTTTGATTTGCATATTGGAAATGTTGAATATTAATTCTATTGGGTTTAATCTACTAACAAACGATGATTTATCTTGGTGTATTTCTGGCATCCTTAAAGTATGTCCTGTACATACGGTACTTATATAAATACAAAATCACTCTAAAAATTTAATTGCATTTGGATTTTAGGGAGAAAACAATCTATTTTTAAGTTATATACAATCAAGTCTCAGAAGAAGAAAAGCAAAAACATTGAATCCTGAAAAAGTCTTACCAAGAGTTAAACTCTTCAAACTTTGAAAGTTTTGGTTCACACAACTTGTTTTTGAACAAAGGTTATTTTTTCCTACAATCTCCAAAAAAAAATTCTTTTGGGGACGGAGTATCTTTTTCTACTCTTGGAAATCCAAAAACAATGTGCTTATTTAAGTAAGCACATGAATCTCACGACCTACTATTTGATTTAAATTCAAATTAACATAGTTTTCATTAGGGGGGAAAAAAACCAAACAACTTACAAAAATTCAGGAAAACACAAAAGCCTTCCCAAATTTAAGTTTACTGAATATTTGATTCTTTTTAGCATTATAAAATAGGTGAAAGCTATGAATTTTTTTTTTTTTTTTTTTTTAAAATTAATATTAAGAATTTATTATATCATAAAAAAAAGACAAATAATTTGGTGTTTTTTTTTAAATTTTTTTTTTTATCATTATTATCATTATTATATATCTGAAAAATTTTAACTTTTTTTTTTTTAATTTTTTGTTATATTTGGTTTATTGTTCTGGTATTTTATCTCTACATTATATTTTTTCCTTTTCTTTCACTCTCTATTATTTTCCAAGTAAAGTTTTCTATTTATGACCCCTTCTTAATTTATTCATCCTGATTCTTAATTCCATCTAATCTCACTTATTGTCTTTATCTTAAAATTTATGCTTCATCATCTCTTTTGACAGCAAAACTGTCGAGGTGTTTTACACACTCCTCCTTTGTCTATTTTTAGAGTTCAAATATCAAAATTAAATGAAGTCATCGTTTCATTCTTCAAAAGGTTTCTATTAAACTTTTTTTATCCTTTTTACTATTATTGTTACCACAAAGAATAATAATGAATAACACTTAAATGTGGATTTTGTCAAATTCATGTTTCTTTTGAAACAAACATTAAAAGCTCTGTAAAAAGTCTTTAAGTGTCTAGAACAGAATTGTTAAACTTTTTAAAAAAAGACCTCAATGGCGGATGCGGTGGATGATGACAACAATGGCACTGAAGGCAGGTGAAGGCTGCTACAGAAGATGGCCTCCAGTTGTCATGGTTTTCCATGCCATTGGAACAAGGCCCTACTCAGCCAAGGGCCGTGTGGTGGCTGCAGGTGCATCAGTCTCCCCAAGTTAAAAGACATCGCGCGCATGTGTCCTCGAAAGGGAACTCATATGCTCATCTGAAGGCCCACGGGGACCAAGACGGAGGACAGTCATACTCGACTACGAGTGACCGCTGATAATGATGCTGATGATTGTTAAATTACCAGATAACATATAAAGCTTTTAGACTTTTGCAATTCAATCATTGTTGGTGACACTTGCTTATTGATGGCCAGCAATTGATGGCCTCCTTGGCTTTACAAATTTATTGTAATGCACAAAAATTATCCAAATTGATTAATTATTAATATTAACTAACCCTAACTATTTGTATATGTATTTGGTCAAAGCCTCCAATATGTTGAGGAGGTGCAAGTTGCCTTTTTTAGGGTAAAGGGACCGCAAGGCACATACTGCGTCAAGGCTGCTATGTGGCTTAGTGTGGCACTGCACTTGCTTCAACAATTTTACAAAATTCCTTGTAATTGTTTATTCACTTGATTAACCCACCATAAATTTCAGCCATAGATTTCTGTCATGATATGATTTATTATCATATAAGATATATGAATGTTCTTTCTTTATTTTCACACAGTAACTATTTATTTCTATACAATCACTAGTTATCTTATTGATTAGTTTTTGTAGGCATCTATAGCAGGCACAGTGTTTTGGCTTTTTCTTTTTTTCTAATTTTCCCATCTACTGAATCAGCAAAGCTATTTTTATTTCTTAACATACTTCAGTGCTAATAATACTTACTACAAGATGATTGTATGTGTGCACACAACACACATTTTCAGCAAAAGTATCTTTTATAATCTTTTCATCACTTGATTGTGAATCACATCTATTTTATTTTTGAGAATTGAAATGACAGCAATTTAGCAAAAAATGCATCAATGTGTCTTGTGCATGTCACACTGTGAAACTGTCTAATCATATAACTTAGTTTTTGTTTGGTCTGATTGATATCAAGGGAAAAAATGTATAATTATAAAACTTAGGAGATTAAAAAGCAAACATAGATGACTGTTAACTGTTCTTGAATATAGTGACCTCAATGCTAAAACCTTTTGAACTTTTATTCTTGTCAATTTATGATTGCATTGACATTGTTTTTAGGAATGCAAGTCAAATCAAAACCTTGTTTTTTATAGCAGCTGGAAATGAATAAAATTTTGTTTGTTTTTATTGGAATTTGAACTAGTATAATATCATTCTAAAATTTAAGCACTTCTTCACCTTTTTTGCTTAATATATATGTATATGATAAAAAATGGGAAATAAATCCTGTCGATATGAAATAGAAAATTATTAGATAAAACAAAAAACAAGAATATATATTAGTACTGACGTGTTTTGGATATTTTTCCTTCTTCAGGGCACATTTGTATAATTATTATTATTTTGTCCATTAGGTCTTGTTAGGGACAAGTTATTTTTAATAATATGACAAGAAATGAATTTATTTTTGAAAAACGAGAAAATTTCAAAGATTCAAACAAATGCCTCTTTTTAAACGAACTTTCAGCTGTCTGGCAGAAAAAGCTTGTTTGGAGAGTAGCTCATTTAGGTGTAAGGATAACACAGATTCCAAAAACTATGATGAGACCTTTCAACTGAAGGAGAATAATTCGTCTTTGAGAAGAATAAAAGTGATTCAAAAAGAAGTCCTGGAAATTTATAAGCACTTAAATCTGGCCCTGTGCCTAACTTGGTTTAGTGCTTAACCAAGTATAGATCACATCTTTCAAACAATTTAACTGTTGGTTGCACTTTATGTATGTGTAATTGTGACAATTATTACAAGTATAGAATTTTGGATGTTTACATGTATCTTTTAAAGAAACAACTATCTTTTAATGTTTCCAAGTTCCTCAAATGTTTTAGTCAGAGATGATCTAAAAATCAAACGCATGCTTGATTGTACTTGTGAATCTTTTAATTTATAAAATGGCTTTCTGTTTGATTCACTTATAATTGTATCTTTGTTTCAATAGCAAAAAACAAAAAACATCTGTTTTATTGTTGTATGTCTTTTATGGGGAAATACAAGTCAAATTAGATTTATCAAATTATTTTAATATCCATACAAATATTTGATGGTTTGCTATTTTGTGTGTTTGTAAATTTATGTGTTTCATTTTGAATCTATAAAGACATTAGATTCTATTAGATGTATCTAATCTACTATTTCCTTAATAAATCAATAACTTTAGCTTTTAGCCTTGTCTGTCACCCAATAGACCAATCTTATCAGTTTGAGATAACAGGAAGTGTATTTGCTAAGATTGTCTCTGTTTTAGCTGCTGCTGTTACTGCTGCCACAGCAGCCTCTCTATGAATTAGCTTTTTCTATTGATTCTTTAAGACTGCAGCTATGAGTTCCTGTTTAAGTTGGAAGCTGAGCAAATAAACATTATTAAATATTAGTTTTACATTTAAGGGCACGCCTATGTGATTCTAAAAACATCAAATGAATGAAGACTTAGATTTATAAAATCAATCATTTGATTATATTTGTTTTTGATTATTTTAGCTTTGTTTTTTACTTGTTGCTATTATAACTTTTTTTTTGTACTGTGTTAGGTCATTTGATTATTCATTTCCTGTACAAATTATATCAATAATCCTTTAGTTTCATTTAGATATTCTTTAGAAATACATTTTGTTGAAGATATATATTTATTCATATGTCTGTTTATTAATTGCATTGTTCAGTGGTTTATTTAGGATTTTTCTCTAAATTTGTAGACAATTAACAATCATTTATAAAATATGTAATTTAAGTTTATTGTATTTTGAAAGAAAAAGTTCAATCCAATCTCTTGAAATTACATTGGATTAAAATTTCAAATAAAATTCTGATCTCTATTAAAGTCTCTCATTTTCAATCTTACTTTTAAAAATATAAATTAAAACTAAATTTTGAATAAATTCTATTGATATTAGATTCTTGTGATATTAGATTCATATATTTTAAAATTGTCTACTTAATATTTTTGTTTTTGCTTAATAGATCAATTTATAATCTAGCAATATTTGACTTTCTTATAACATTAAAAAAAAAATCTACAAATGATCAGTTTACACTAGGAATGATCTTTATTCTCTTAATTAATTTTTGTTACTTTTTTTTCAATCATTATGTGTATAGTTTTAGTTTTCTTTATCTATTAAAATTTAAAATAAACTTTCAAAAGTTTGTTTTTTCCTCTACATTTGAACAAATTATTTTATAATTTTGATAAGATTATTTTGCATTTTATTTTCTAATTTTCTCTTTTCTTCTTGAAGAGAACACCTTTTTTTTTCTTTCTATTAAGCAATGCTTATAAATCGTGCATGAGCAATATTTTTAACATTTCTCTCTGGTAAAAATGGGTGAGAATTCAAGCGCCACAAATTTGAAGTCACACCCAATATGAATAACATGTGTTCATCATCTTCAAAATAATTAATCATCACCAAACCAAGAAGACTTCCAAAATATCACTGTTTATTCTTATATCTTGAAAGCTGACTACTACATATACCAAATCATGTTTGGATTTTCTCTCGTTTTTTTAAGGGGGGGGTTGTAACTTGTATAAACTGTTTACTAGCTCAGCATATGTTTGATATGCTTTTAGACTGTAACAATTTTCTAAGGAGCATAACCTAACTGGTCTATTATTTTCAACTTTTGCATCTTAGTTGTGCATATGATAATGTTATATCTTTAAAACTTGTTTTAAATTATTCTTTTTTTTTTTTTTTACATACTTTGTACATAATTACTTTTTTTTGTCAAACTATATCTTGTTGCGTATGATCATTTATTAATTGATAAACTAATTTGGGGCATGTTTCCTTTTTAATTCAAAACCTAATGATTTATTTTCATGCCCTATTTTTTAGAGTTAATGTGATTAATTCACTTCTAGGTTTGATACATTAGGAAGGAGGACCTTTGATTTTCTCTCTTCATAATTGAATTATTACTTTCTAAAAAAAAAAAAAGTCAATAATTTGCACAAATAAAACTTGAAAAATGCATACAATTATTTTAAGAACCAATTAAAATTCTGGTGTATTATTAAAGCAAAAACTTAGACAAACAGTAAGAAAAAGATACTAAAAAGATGTGTTTTTCAATGTTAATACAATATTGAACTTGACAGATGCCTTGTCAATTTTTTTGCTAGTTCTCCTATTTTTGCTCTTAGCTATTTGTATTTTGATAGCTAATCCATGCATAAAATTAGCGCTTTACATTTTATAATGATAGAAATGTTATTTGAATCTGTCTCTAATATATTCTTAATTAAATCTTCATAGCTTCACAAATAACTGCTGCATTTTTTGTTTGTTTTTTGTAGCATTAATTTTAACTTTCCTATTTAATCACATGTTGTCTATTTGTTATTGTTTCCCTGGAAATTTAAAAGAAATTTGATTATTTTTATATTAATGGTTAATTTACTTTTTTGTCCTTTAATCCTTTCAACCCTAATGGGCCGATATATCGGCCCTGGTGACCTAAGACAAAAAAAAAAGGCACACCAATATTTCTTCCCTGTTGTTCATTTTGAAAAGTCAGGATTCTAAGGGTCAAAGAAGAAAGAAACAAACAAAATAGATAAAAAGATTTTGATTCGGGATTTAATGGCATATCAACCATTTTTATTTAATGCCAGAATGGTATTTTGTTTATGTATACTTGATTCTCTTAAGTTTCTATTATGAAAGTTAGTTTAAATGTTATTCGTTTATTGGTTATTTTTATAAATAACAATAAATAAATAAATAAATAAATAAATAACAAGATATTCAATTATTAGGATTAAAGTGAGATAAGTTTTTTATCATTGCATTCTTTTACTTGAAGATAAAAGAAAAGTCTATGTACACACACACACACACATACATACACACACACACACACACACACACAGAGAGACTTTTTTTAGATAGGTAGAAGACCAATCAGAGAAAATGCTTGCATTTTCAATCAGTGGTCATGGGTTCAAACTTAGATCACAGTACCATGAGGGAATGAAATTGTGTACTAAGAAAATAGTCTGATGGTATGCTACTGAAAAAGCTAATTATCATTGATTAGTCCTAAATATGTTCCAGTAGGTCTTTGAGAGTTCACTTATCTAGGTCATATGAAGAGTTGTGTGAAAAGCCAAAAGGCATTAAACCTATTCAACTTCATGGGTGAATTGACCAGGAAGGGACATTTTTTTTTTTTTAACTGTCCATCAGTCAAACTGTTTTTGACAATGAGCAAACTGTTATTTTTTTCTCTCTTCCTCTCTCTCTCTCATATATATATAATGTGTGAGTGTATGTATATATACATTGTGTGTATGTTTATTTGTGTATGTGTGTATATATACACACGTGTGTGTGTGTGTTTATTTTTTTTGTGTGTATATATATATATATATATGTGTGTGTATAGATATGTGTGTGTATATATATATGTATATATATATACATTTTGTGTATATATATATGTATATATGTATATATATACATTTGTGTGTGTATATATATGTATATATGTACATTTGTG
>JAUZSX010000019.1:544349-557935 GCA_034780655.1 Idiosepius hallami | reverse complement strand
GCACACGGGAGGGACAGGGAGCACACGGGAGGGACAGGGAGCACACGGGAGGGACAGGGAGCACACGGGAGGGACAGAGAGCATATAAGAAATAAAGGATTGGATAGAAAAGAGAGAAAAAGAGTGAGGAGAAAACAAAGAAGGAAAAAGGAAGGGAGGGGAAGCCATCAGGGAAGAATAAGAAAAAAAGAAAAATTAAAAGTGAAAAATAAGGAATGAGTAGAAAAAAAAAGTAAAACAGAAAAGAATAAAGAAAGGAAGAGACTAAAAAAAAAATTAATGGAGATTTAAAAAGATAAAGAAAAATGATGGTTAGTGATCATCAAGCGATTGCCAAAAGCAATCAATAAAATGAATAAAGTATTTGAGGATGATTTATAAAATGGGAGAAAATGGAAAGAGAGGAGGAAAAGAAAGAAAAGAAAAAAATGAAGAAACAAAAAAGAGAAAAAAAAAAATTTCTAAATATGTCAAAAATAAAGTCAAAAAAAAAAAAAAGAAAGGAAAGTGAAGAAAAAAGAAGAAAAGGAAGAAAAAAGGAAAAATAACAAAAAGAAATGGAAGGAAGAAAAAAACAGAAAAAGAAAACAAAAGAAAAACAGAAAAAGAAAGAATAAAGAAAAAGAAAGAAAAAAGAAAAAGAAAGAAAAAAAAAGAAGGAAAAAAAGAAAAAGAAGAAAAAAGAAAAAGAAGAAAAAAGAAAAAGAAATAAAAAAGGGAGAAACCAAAAAGAAAAGCAAAGGGGGAAAAAAAAAGAAAAGGAAAAAAAAAGAAAAAAATAGAGAAAAAAAACAAAGAAAACATTAAGAAAAACATTTGTCAATATTGGAAGCTGATATTAATCCTGATTTGCTTCAACAATTTTCTTGGAATTAAGATTATGATCAACGATGACCAAAAAAAGTAAGATGAAAAAACGGTAATATTTTTGTTTATTTTCTTCTCCTTTTACAATCAGATTCAAGGAGTTTTGGGATTTACAATGGAAATACTTCAACAAAATATTTCATAAGAAAGATACAGAGAAATTTTCTTCAAAAATAAAGTTATTAACTTAGTACGAAAACAAGAACCTCCACTCTCAACTTTGAAGGTCTAGAATTCAAGTAACAAAATAGTCTGTATAAATACCTAATATACTTATAAAAATTAGGTTGTTGTGGTTATGAGACCCTACATCCTGTAGCTTTTTTAGAAAATACACAAACAGTTATTGTTAACAAAAAAATCAAACAAAGCATCCTGCTTAGATGTAAAGTTCTTCAGAAAAACAAACTATAATTCTTATAAAAAAATGTATCGGACCACTAAGATTTATAGGCACTTTAACTACCTAAGCGAAAAGCATTAGAAATGAATTTAGTATAAAAAAGCATTAGAAATGAATTTAGTATAAAAAAGCATTAGAAATGAATTTAGTATAGAAAAAGCATTAGAAATGAATTTAGTATAAAAAGCATAAGAAATGAATTTAGTATAAAAAGCATTAGAAAGGAATTTGGTATAAAAAAGCATTAGAAAGGAATTTGGTATGAAAAGCATTAGAAAGGAATTTGGTATAAAAAAGCATTAGAAAGGAATTTGGTATAAAAAGCATTAGAAATGAATTTAGTATAAAAAGCATTAGAAATGAATTTAGTATAAAAAAGCATTATCTTTTTTCCTATTCTATAGGCTTCTTTAAATACCTTTGTGACAAGTCCCTTAGCTCATATGTAAAGCAGGACAATATTTCTAGTGTATTACAAAACTGTTACATAGAAATATTTAAAGAAAACTAATTTTGACAATGTTATTCTAAACAAATTTGTATTGTCAAAAATATATTTGAAAGATAGTATATGATATACAATGAAAAAATTTGTTATAAAATCCATTGATTATTGAAAATAATTAAAAATTCTACAGAAAATGATTTTCTTTGAATCAATACTTTTTACAATTGTAATTTTTTTTTCTAAATTTAGTACTAAAGCCTAAAATGTATTTATTGATTTTGTACAGTTTTCAGTTGCTTTATTTGCTACTTGTTGCTTATTTTGCTGTTGAAATCACTAAAAATTCTAGCGTATCATATATTCTTCAATTCTATGATCTTTTCCAAAGAAATTTCTTTTATTAAAATAAATTGCATAATTTTAAATTTCATGTAATTTTTTTTTCTGGGGAAATTTTAGACCCATGTTCTTTTTGAAGTTTATAAAAATTGAATTTAAGAAATATTTAATTTATTTTTAGTTTTCTTAAATTTTATTTTACGTACAGTTTTACACTTAAATTTTGTTTATAAAAAAAAATAGTTATAACTTGCCTTATTTTCAATTAAGATTATTTACTCATGCTCATTATTCTCAGGTTTTTCTTTAGATGAATATACTGCACAATAAAATAAGTGATAGTCTGCAGAGAATTATTCTTGTTAATATTTAGTAGAAATATTTAAGGAAAAATAAGGAGTTCGGGTTTTTAAAAATCCTATTCTTTTTATTTATTTTTTTTTGTGCCGAGTTTATATAAAAATGTTCTTATTGGGTTAAATAATTTGATCAGTTTAATATAGAATAAATTATTTAATTTGAATGTTTCTTATAAAAAATATTATAAATTGATTTGGATCAAATGTTAATTGATGTATTGTGCTTTTTTTTTGTTATTTTTAATGTTGAATTTTGCCAATAATTGCTAGTTTAATAATGTCAGAAGCAAAATTAAGATTATTGATTCTATTCAGTCTAATGTTTTGTGGATATGAAAAATTCATGTTGGCTTCAGCAGAGCTGATGTGTAGAACTAAAGAAAATCAATATTCATATATTGAGCAGATTATTGCATACACTTAAATTGTCAAAATTGACGAAAAAAAATAATGATAAACAATACTTTTAATTGAACGTTTAAAACTGTTGAACTCACAAAGGATTGTTGTTCAAATAACTAAAGTTTACAATCCTTTAGCTTATAATCTATTCCTTATCTAATTCAAATCTTGTGTTTTTGTTTTTTTTCCTTTTTGTATTTCATTATTGGCTTTTTCTATCTGAATATTTATTGATTCTGGGATTTTCATTCTTTTTTTTTTCTTCTTTCGTTTTTTCCTAAATGAAATTGATTTGCTTTATTCACACTATCTGAACTGTTCAACTTCAATAAATATTTATTGATTTCCTTGATATTGATGACTGTTAAAAACCTTGTGGGCTGATGTTATATTTCAGCATGAGCTTCTCTTGATATCTAATATTTGTTCAATAAGAAAATGTACTCAAAATAGTAGTTTTTGTGCACTGCTGTCTTAGTCTTACAATAGCTTTGTATCATTTTTATTGATTAAGATGCACAGAAAAACTGTATAATGAAGCCCTTTTCAAAATTTTTGGTTTGAAACAATTCCAACTTCTGAAATAGGCACAAGAAGGGTAAAGAAGCTATTGTGCTATTATTTTTCTAAACCCTGGTTTTGTTTTAGATACTTACAAATAATAAAGAAATCTTTTAAGAAATTTCTAATGTCTCGATCATAGAGCAATGATGGTAGAGCATTGGTAAAAGTATCGGTTCTGAAATCGTATTATGTGAGTTCAAATCCCATCCAAAACCATGATATTCACCTCTAGTTGCCTCGGTCAGATGGGTCAGAAGGGCAACACTGTATACAAAAAGCCCGGGTATAGAGAGCACGTACAAATAGTCTTGTGTCAAACTTGGGTTGGTGCTTGACCAAGTAAATATAATATCTAATGCTTTTAATATCAACGAAAGTGTATCAGTAAACTAAAAGAACATTTACAAACTTTAAAAACTTCTCTTGATTAGTAAATTTATTCAAATAGTTTAATTAACCATGAGCCACTGTTTATTAATGCACAAAAATTTGAACTATCCCTGCATTCACCATTGAGTGACACGTAAACTTGTCTCTTTCTAGAATTCCAAGAATCAAATACTACCAAATACATTTCGCTCAGAGATATCCACTATTTTAGGAACTTTGATTATATTTTAATTATTTCCCCCAATTATACCGAGCATCTCTAAAATGAAACCAAATTGAACAAACTATAAATTTTACTTAGGAATTTAAAAAGAACAACAACAAAAATTCATTACCTTTCATAGATATTCTCTTAAATAACAACAAATTATTAAGTATGTAATTGTACCTTGTGACAGCTTTGTTTTTGGACTGACTGGAATATCCAGTCTTATCATCGCTCATCATTAAATCAGTTATGTTGATGTGGTATGAGTAACCAAATAAAGAAAATAGACTACATATCAATTTGATTCCTATCCATCAACTAGCATATAAATGACTTATCTAGTAGATTATTTTAACTTTTATGAGTTGGATTTCTAAAGATCATCATAGAAGCATTATGCCGATAGGATAAATGGAATTTTAAAAGCTACTTTTTTTGGTAAGTTTAAATTACTTTTATAGTAATTTCCTTTAATGACTATATCATAATCAAAGAAATAAAGAACTAACACTATCATCTAGGTTGGTTCTCTTCTCAATTGTTTTGTTACTATTGATGACAACAGTAACATAGTTTTAAAAAACACCTATCAAGAATACTATGGACTAAATCATTTTACTATTTCTTTTTTTTTTAATAGGCCCGGTTTAAAGAGAAGGAGAAAGAGATACAGAAGACTTTTGATGAAAAAGAACGCCTACTTCAAGAAACTCAGCTGACGCTTTCAAATAAATTGGGCGAAGCTGAGCAAAAGGTCAGCGCCCTACACAGTGGTGAGTGAAATTTTGTTGTTTTTTTCTTTATGTATATTATTATTTAAAAAAAAAAATAAAATAAAGGCAAGAAAACTTTGATTATTCCAAAAGGATTAAAGATTTTTTTCTTTTTTTTAAGCATTTTTTTTTGTCAATGTTAGTCACATAATAAAAACTATCTTAAAATATTATGGTCGAAATAATATATTTGCAGGATGGAGATTTCCATGCTCTGAAGACTCCATTCCAATAATTTCTTGATATATTTTCAGTTGGTTGTTTTGTTGATTTTAAACTTTTTTTTATGTTTGAGAAGTTATAAAACATGAAATTAACAGAAATTTCAGTAAATTTTTGATGGTGTATTCCAGTTTTAGTAATTGTGTTATCTTTGGAAATAGTAAAAGTAGTACCAAACTAATTGCCTATCACTGCTATAAAAACACTAGTCTCAAGTTTTATTATATTATTATATATTATAATAAACTTAAATCAACCAAGTTAATTGATTATGTGAGCTCACTATAAAAATAAATGGAATAACTTTGAAATACATTTTTCTCTTGAACAGATTTATAGCATAAAATATCAGTCATTTTGACATTGTCTAAACTTAAAACTCATTGCTCAAGATATAGACATTGTCACCAGGCAGGGCCTGAAACTTAAATCATGTTAGCAAGACTTATAACAACAGATTGGTTTAAGCATTCTTATTTATATAGTCACTAAGCCCTTATTGTATGTTCCCTTTAATAACTAAAGACTAATGTAGCAGGAGGGGTAAAAAAAATCCAAATGTTGTGGGGAAATTTATAGCCAATTCAAAAATATAAAATGCATTTCTTTTACCTTATGTTTTGTGCTCTTGTGAGCAGCTAGATAGATTTTTTTTTTCATTTTTATTTACACGATTTCCAATAGCAAGGGAGATAACTATATTAGAGTTTTTTCCCCTTGAGTTTATTGCATCTTTGGGAAATTCGTTTATTTCTTTTATATTCAAATGAAACAAATTAACCTTTATCTTTTAGAATTATAGCTTTTTTAAAATGAGAATTAATTATCGGGTCTTGTTCATTTATTCTGCTGTTCAATTGTAACTATAAACTAGTTTTTAAACAATATGAAAACTTATTTTACATATAATCCATGCAATAAGAAAACTGTAAAATTTTATGATTTAAAGCATATTCAATTAATCTATTTTCTTTTTATTGTAGCCTTAGAAAGTGCACAAGCTGAGATCCAAAGACAGAAAGCTAAATATCATGAAGTGGTGGAAGCAAAGTAAGTATTTTATTAATTCTGATACTCTTCAAGAAAATGAATTAAAACTAATCCTTATTTCATATAATTATTATTACAATCGAATCTTTCTTTAATTCTTCTTTTGTTAAATTTTATCAAATTCCATATTTACATTTAGATCACTTTTCTTTTCCTTATATTTTCAACTGTTGATTGGCATAATATTAAGATCCCCACACTAACTTTATACTGTTCAAATAGTTAGATCAAGGTTCCACAAAATTAGTATTTGAATAAATATCTGCCTAAAGTTGTGGTAATGAATATTTATATTTATTTTATTGCTTCTGTTTTATAAAACATGCATTTCTTACATTTTTCTTCAATGTTTTAAGATTCTATCGACTATTTTTTAATATATTGATTTATCTAATGATATTTTCCCATTTTTATCATTAATTAACTTTACTTTCCAATTATTTTGTTGCTTATCTATCTAGTTTGCATCCTAATCAGAACTTGAAAACAAGATATTTGTGCCTAACTTCTCAAATTTTGTTTATAGGTCATCTCAATCAGATGCTATAAAGGAGAAATCATCAGAAAATTTAAGGTGATTATTATTGTTAATATCATAAAAAAAACTCATTTTTATCTCTGTTGATTAAGTCAACTTTTTAAAATGCTGAATTGATTATTACTAAAATGATAATTTTTAGGCAAAATATAATTTTTGTATAGGCCTGTTTTTCATAAATAATAATTACTGATATTGTATTATTCCTCTAAAAATACACATAATGGAAATCTGCAGTTGATAATGAAACTTTCTGCTCTCTTTATTTAATGAGACTTTGAAAACTTTAGGGTTTTTCTTTGTTTTGTTTTTGCATTCATTATAAATTAACTTAGTCGTGTGAATTGATACTTAATCTTTATTTAATTTACATTAAGTTTAAAAAGAAAAGATAAATTCATTAAAAAAAAAGTTTACGTAAATAAAATATTAATCAACTAATTGTAGTTTTTTTCCAATTTAATTTATCATTTATATTAACCCTGTTTAGCATGTTTTGATAAAAACAAAAATCTTATTCTATTTTATCAACATTAATTAAAATGTTTTTTGATTTTTAAATATGGTGAAAATTTCCTATTCAACATATTATTAATAAAAATTTTTTATCCAGATAAAAAGAAAATCTAGCTATTTTAATTTTTACCGTTGCTCTATAATACTTGTCTCAATTCTTAAGAATAATATTATCTTAATAATTACAAGTTTTTCAAAATTTATTTGTTTCTCAATTTTGATTTGTTTTATATCAGAAATATTGAATTTATTTATTATTTTAATGCATTTATTTATTTTTAAATTTTCAGGTCTGATGACATGGAAATGGTAATTAAAGACTTAGAACGTGCTAATGAGGTTTGTTCTGATAATGTGTAAATTTTTCAATTTGTTCATAAGATCAAATTTTATGACTCCTCGTTAATGGGTGAGAACATTCAATGGTTTCATGACCAAATTCTGAAATTCACTATTGATCAAGGACAACTTTTGGAATACCTAATGGCATAACAAACTTTTTTTTTTACTTTGTTTTTTTTTTACATTTTCTATTTTTATTGCACACCCACTACTTTTTAAAATTTTATTTATAGTTTTTATAGCACTTGGTTTCTTTATAAATTTTCATCAAAATATTCTTTTATATATATATTTAATTATATATATATATATATATATATATTATTATTATTATTAATGGAATTATATTTCCAACAGTATTTTTAAATGAACCGTATTGATTACAATTAGAAATTAACATCAATAAATAATTTGGATATTTGCATATAGATCTATTTCATTCTTCCAGAAATCATCGTCCAAATTATTTGGAGATCATTCAAAACATTTCAAAATTTATCATTGCAAGAAAAATATAATTTATAAATAAAATTCAACAAAATATGCTTGCATAATATTGTAGTTGAAAATTGATAACCTTTTTCTAAGGAAAATATCAACTTTAAAAAATTTATTTTGATTAGTATTTACCCTTCCATCAATGTAATCTATGCAATATATTTACCTTTAAATTTCTATAGGACACTAAATTTATTTGGTCTTTTATTCTACAGAGAGCCGAAGCATCTGAACGTGAGGTAGAGCAGCTACGTCAGCAGCTAGCATCAGCTACTCAAAACCTCCATCAGGTAGAACAAATGGAGAAGGCAACTGATATGGAGCAAGCTTTGGACATTCTCAAACGATCCCGGCTTGAAGTTGAATTGGCTGCAAAAGACAAAGAGGTTCGGCTCAATATGTTGTTTTTATTCCAGTCAATATTATTTTGTTTCTTATAAGGTTGAGATATTTTATTGAAGGAAATATCAAGGTTTGGCACTGTAAACCTTTTTTTTGAAATGATTTCATTTCATATAAAAAAATTGCTTGAAAATCAGTAATTGTACAATTAATTTGTTCCAAAAGATTGTAAACTCTTACAAAAAATTGAAATTTCACTCGCTATATATTATAATAAAACAAACATTAAAAATAAAAACCATTGTTTTTCATGAATTTTCTGCCTGTGATCCGCAAGCTTTAAAATATGGTGAAAGTACCATTCAACTGACTTCGATTCAAGGAAAAAATTCAGTTTTTCTTAAATCTTTTTAGACTACCTAATATTAAACTTATTTTAGACAACCTAATATTAAACTTGTTTTAGACAACCTAATATTAAACTTGTTTCAGACAACCTAATATTAAACTTGTTTTAGACAACCTAATATTGAACTTATTTTAGACAACCTAATATTAAACTTGTTTTAGACAACCTAATATTAAACTTGTTTTAGACAACCTAATATTGAACTTGTTTTAGACAACCTAATATTAAACTTGTTTTAGACAACCTGATATTTAACCTATAAATGAAGAGATTCAGTCTTTTTTAAATAATTAGTCCCAAAACCAAACATAATTAATTGAAAATAGTTGAGACTATTTTCTTATTGCAAAGAGTTGAGACTATTTTCTTATTGCAAATTCTAATATATATATTTATACATATACAAAATAAAATTATAATATTTTTTGAAAGTATTAAATATTTTTAAAAGCTTTATATTATGAATCACCTCGGTCCTTTAGAAGCAACTGTGCACTCACTGGGGACCATGCATGCCTTACTTGGATTTCTTTCATTTTATTTCTGTTCTCCCCATTCTAGTTTACTAACTTAACAATGATTAAAATAATGACTCTAAAGATGAAAAAAAATAATCAAATTGCTATAAATATTTATCAATAGTTGCAATAATGGCATTAGATGGATCTGGTTTCATTTTCTTTTTTTCTTTTAGGTTTAGAGTTTAATATTTTCACAAATGAATTTACTATGTTTTTAACAGATTACACAATTGATTGAAGATATACAAAGATTACAAGCTTCCTATGACAGTTTACAAGAGTCTACATCAGCTAGAGTAAGTAAAAAATAATTTTCTTTTTATACATAAGGTTTATTGTTATGCATTATTCTTAATATGTAAACAAAGAATATCAAAAAATAAATCAATGAATTAAAAAAGTTTTTTCTTTGATTTTTGAATTTTTGATTTTTTAATCTTTTTTTTTTTTCTAAATAAAATTTTATTTTTTTCTATTATTGCTACTTTCAGATCACTAGATTAGAAGAAAATATTAATAGAAAAAATAAAGCCTTCCACCTCTTGGAGGAAATGATCCGGTCACAAGAGGAATTTGAGGATATTAAGCGTGAATTGAGGTTGGTGTTTATTTTTGTCTTATTAATAATGCTTTTTTTTTTTTAATGCTAATTCTAGTAACATTTATTTAAAATGATTTGATTAGAAAAAAGACAATTAGATCTGTTACAAATTTTTTATTTTTCAAAGTTTTTAATTGAAATATGTATTTACCAAAGTTATATAATAGTAAATAAAGGATTCATATAAAAATCTATCTTTGGGAGGTGATGGTGGAGCATTGGTAAAAGCTCTGATTATGGAAACATATGACGCGAGTTCAAATCTATGTCAAAGCTGCCTCGGGTAGATTGGACTTGTTAACTCGGGAGAGTAACTCATCTACGTGAAAAGCAATACTAAATGCCAAATGCCTATGTATACAGAGCACATGAAAATGGCCTTGTGCCTAACTTGGGCTTGTGCTCGACCAAGTAAATGCAATATAAAAATGATGGTTTAAAAGTTTAGAACAATATGTACAGGCAGTGTATATTTTGAATTTTTTAATGCAGGGTTTTTTAAACTAGGGATAATGCCCTTTTTTCAATGGAGGGTCTAATACAGTGTGTATCTTTGTGTGTATCTGCCTTTGTATTGGTGTGTATGAGTGCTCTCAATGCATTCCAAAACTTCCTTGTGCAGGTTCGGTTCATAAATGAGGGAGTCATGGCAGGTCTGGTACAACTATCAGGGGTAATAATCTAAAAATCAATTGAAACACAGTTTTAATGCAGTGTTAATTTTATCTGTTTTGAAAAATGCATTAATTTAATTTTTTATATATATATATATATATTCATTTAATAAATAACACATTCTTTATAACAATAAGTTATTATTGACTCTATAGCAACGAGGTTCATTTGTTGTGTGAGGGGGAACTTGTGTTAAGTGTGTTGAAGTGTTGCTATATATTTACGTTAGTAAGTTTTGTCGCTGGTTCGTTGTTGGTCGAATGTTCCCAGAAGCACGTGGTGTATGTTGGGTACTTGTCGACGGCTGAAACCAAACTGTTCTGTCTCGTCATTCAAATCTCGCGGTCAGAAAGAACTGTGGGAAAGTGGCGTAAGTGTTGTAAAGCAAATTGCCATCATAACGTAGGTGTCATAAATTGTCTGATACAACTTCAACTAATTTAGTTTATTAATAGTGTTTTTTTTGTTTTGTTTTTTGTTTTAAGTGTATTTAAATGAAAATTATTTTGGATATTTTTATTTCTTTTTTTTTTTTTCGCAGCTCCATGAAATCCACAGAATTTTCCAGTGTGTCTGATGATGAATGTCCACTTGAAACTTCTAATTCCCTAGAACTGCTTTTGTTGGAGAAAGCAAAGAATCCAGAACAGCATCAGCCAGCACAGCCACAGCAGACTTCAGAGGCAGAGAAGCCTTTGAATTTAACAGAGTCAGACTCTACTGGTATGAAATACTAATAACTTAAGCATCTAACATCTTTTTATTTTTTGACTTTAGTGCTCAAGTATGTAATACTATAGGATAAAAAGCGTTTTTTTTTTTTAGTAAAAACTAATATTACTTTTAGGTAATGTATTGCAAACTGAGATAATTGACCCATTCTATCCCAAGTTTTTGATTTTGCAAATTTTTTTGGAAATCTTTTACAGGTTGCTTAAATATATATTCTTAAAGAGTGAACAAATGGTTATATAAGAGATCTCTCATCATTTTATTTTACTTTATAAAGATTATTATTTTTCTCTGACTTGTTCGTTCACCAGTTAATAGATAGACTGAAAAATTATGGACTTCAGCTTAGATGGAAGTCACTCTAGTAAACCTTTAGAGTTGGTTAGTAAGTGATCTTTTAAAAGAAAATCATCTCAAACACCATGACTGGTGATGTGTTTGAAGTTTTGAAAAATGCTGTTTATAAACAGTTTGAGATTTTTATTTTAATTTCCCAATGTTTTAAAAAGGACCAAGACTTTCCAAGCAATCCAATATATAAATGCCTTTTCCTACAATATACTTCTAATTGTTCTACTTTACCTTTCCTATAAAATTTACCAATATATTACAAACTCACACATTTGTGCTTCAATTTTCAATGAAAAGTGAAATCTTATCTCAAGAAAACACCAAAAAGTACTTGTTTCTCAATAATAAATATATATATATATTAATAGATTATAGTTCTTCTGAAGCATCATGTAATAATTAATAGATAAGATTTTATAAAAGGCATAAATGATGCATAAATATTTTTTATTGTGTAATATTTCGAGGGTATCACCTCATTCTCAAACACTCACCCACCCTGCCGTCAATGTCTTTTTCAACTTCGCTGTTTCTTTTTTTTTTCTTTATATATATATACATACACACATCTTTGATTATGAATATTTAATTGATTTTTGTCCTTTACAGCTAGTAATACCAATTCTACTCCTCTTGCTTCTGAAACTTTTGGAACAATGCTGGGAGATGAACTGGTGACATCCTACCAGCAGCATAATCAGTCTGGTTCAAGTACAGCCAGTACACCAACAAGCAATGGACTACCTCCATCTTCTGATAATCACCCACCTCCCCCTTCGCCCCACAACCATAGCAGCAGCAGCAGCAGCAACAATAATAGTAACAGTACAACCAATCATGTGCCATTTTCTCCTATCAGTACAAACTGTCAAATGCCGCCCCCTCCAACATCACAGTTTTTAAGTTACGGTAATGGACATTCTCCGGCCACACACCACTATATGCCACAATCAGTTGTGGTTAAACAAGAACCCAATTCAGGCACAACTACGCCGTCTAATGGGAAAAATCAATCCCTGGACACGGCTCTCGTGGCTAAGATGGTTCGAGAGCTGCTCAGCGTGCACAATATTGGTCAGAGACTTTTTGCCAAACACATACTTGGATTATCTCAGGGAACGGTCAGTGAGCTCCTGTCCAAACCAAAATCTTGGGATAAATTAACCGAGAAGGGACGTGAATCCTACCGCAAAATGCATGCTTGGGCTGTCGATGAATCTAACATCTTAGCCTTGAAAGCCATTTCTCCAAAGAAAAGTAAGTATTTATTTTGTATTTTCCTTTTTCATAATTCACCATTAACAAATTCTATTCATACGTGAGGAATGCAATAATATAAGTTCCTCTTTTTTAAATAAAATAAAACTTCTACATGGTTTGATTCTTCTTATTTTTTTTTTTTACTAAAATAAAAACTGATGAAGTAAACATGTCATTCTGTGATAATCATTCTTTTCTTTTTTGATCTATTCCACTACTTTTTAAATCCATATAAACTGTATTTTTAAACATATAAAGATAGAAGGGATAGGATCATAAGTTAAGGCAAACTTGATAGTTCTATTGATTTTGTCATCTGTCTATTGGTTTTGTTTCAGCCTCTACAGTTTTGAAAAGCTTTAATTCATTAACTTTAGTTAATGATGTTCTCTCTGCTAATCTGATCTCTTAAAGATAATCCAGTTATTTATGGTTATGATGTATACTTTGGTTTTGAAGGGGTTTTTATAGCATTAAGAACTTCCATCTTCATCCTATTTAATTTTTTTTTTTTTTTTTTTTTGTTACTGGTAATAATTTTCAGTTTGACATAAAAACTAAATCATGTTTTCCTGACATTGAAATAAGAAAATCCCCGTGGGGTAATAGGGCAGGATGATTATGGAATCCAAGGAAGGCAATGGTGATGATAGAATTTGACATAAAAAATATCCCCACCAAATATTTTTTGGGCAGGTTGATTTTGGAATCCGAGGAAGGCGATGGTGATGATAGTTAGAATTTGACATAAAAAATATCCCCACCAAATATTTTTT
>JAUZSX010000019.1:470747-481230 GCA_034780655.1 Idiosepius hallami | reverse complement strand
CTCCCTTAGTCTCCTTACGGTTAAAAAACACCTGAAGATGGCCTGAGGGAGACTAGGCAGAAACGTAGTGTAGAAACGTCAAAATACCTACTAAGATAAGGACAAAAGTCCAAATAATAAAATTAATTCTTAAATTACAAGCCTCATCTCCAAAAAAAAAAATAATAATAATAAAAGCTATAATGAAGAAATATCAGTTTATGTTTATTCATTTTCAATCAATTCTATAAGTAAATTGGTTTGTCCACCCTAGTATATCCACGTGCAGTACCATGCTTAGCCACATGGCAACCCTAATGCAGAATGCACCTTGCAGCCCCTTTACTCAAAAAAAGACCCCTCTCAACATACTAGAGGTTTTGATCAAAGACTTTACATATACAAATAGTTAGGGTTAGTTATTCTAATAATTAATCATTTTGGTAATTTTTGTGCATTACAATAGATCTGTGAAGCGAAAGAGCCTTAAGGCCCCTAGGGAGCTTGCAACCCCCCTGCTATTGTGGGGTCTGTGGAGGCCCTAAGCATGGCCCTGTCCACATGTGGGGGGGGTAAATAAATTTTTACTACAAATTCTGTTGAGGTGATATCTAAAAAAAAAAAGTTACCTGACCCCCTGATATAGATAAAAAAAAATAATTCATTAGGCTTCATTTGTTGCAGAGTCCCCAGCAGCCACGACAACCTTCCTTACCTCCAGCTCCTGCACCTCCTGTTGCTTCCCCAGAAGATACAGAATTTTCAAAGGGAAGTCACGAAGAGCCTGTCGAAGCTGTTACTAGAAGTACGAGTCCAATTGAGGTCAGTCAACATCATTTTCATTTGTTTTTGTTTTCTTTAGTTGGGTTACCTGGGGGTGGGTGTCTGTTGAAAGACCCCAAACACTCAGTAATCCCAGTATTCAATTATGAGGATGTGTCCAAGGCATTGCATCAGTAGATGCTTTTGTTAACAGTTGTAAATTGGTTGGGTTATCTGGGGGAGGGTGTCTGATGTTGAAAGATCCGAAACACCCAGTGATTTAAGGTTTAAACATTGACGATGTATCCAAGGCATTGCATCAGTAGATGCTTTTGTTAACTAAATATCATAAGTTACTTATGATAAAAAAATTCAAAGTTGAAAAGAATTTGGTATAAATTGGTAATTTTTTTATAAATAATTAAAGATTTTTCTTTTACTGAAAATATATTTATATCTTAAATAATTTTACTTTCTTTTTTTTTTTAAATAGGGTTTTGTAATGGTGGAAGCTGGTTTTCAAGATGACCAGTATGGTAAGCATTGTAAATTGATATTTAAATACAATTTTGACTCTTTGAGTATTCTTGTAGTATTTAATAAAATTACTAGAATATTCTTGTGAAATTATCTTTACATAAGTCAGTTTATTATTTATGATTAGAACATAATATAATATACTTGAAGTATTGCCCAGCTTCACTCAGGACTTTTATGTAAAGTAATTAAGAAATTCTATTTTAGGGATTCTGTTTATGCTTTTTTTTAATACTAAATTAATTTCTTATGCTTTTTTTATATTCTAAATTAATTTCTAATGCTTTTTAATACTAAATTAATTTCTAATGCTTTTTAATACTAAATTAATTTCTTATGCTTTTTTTATATTCTAAATTAATTTCTTATGCTTTTTAATACTAAATTCATTTCTTATGCTTTTTTTATATTCTAAATTAATTTTTTAATGCTTTTTAATACTAAATTCATTTCTAATGCTTTTTAATACTAAATTCATTTCTAATACTTTTTAATACTAAATAAATGATATTATTTTTGAGAGAAGCACTTGGTCAATGCAAGTTTAACAGTCCTGGTGGAGATCTGAGCTTTGACTCATTTTTTCGCGTTGACTTGCAAGCGTTCTGCTTGTCGCCCGCACCGATGTCGTCAGGTGTGATTGGACCTGAGATACTGTCACTCTTTCAGGATGTGCAGCCTAGGCGGAAGACACAGCACTGGCCACACGGCATCCAGGCCTAGTGGGCCATCGTTGGTCATAAGATGTCATAGTTTGAAATTCATTGTTTGTTGGTAATGACAGACGCTTACCAACCATTATTTTTTAAAGGCTTTTGCAAAAACAAATTCATTTTAGTAAAAACGAATAAATTAGCTGGAATCTAAAATGGTTTTTCTTTTTTTTAATATTTATAGATGAAAAGAACGAAAAAGAAATTAATGATTTTGAAAGGTAAGTTTTTTTTGTTTGTTTTTTTTTTACTTCTTAAATGACCTAAAAAGGTTGATATGCTGTTAATCAAACAATCCATACATTTTGAATTATTTCTGGTTTTTATTTTGTAACTGATTAAATTTTGGTATTGTAACCTTTTTTTTTTTCTTTTTGTAGTGAGGAAGAAGTATACCTGCGAAATGTAAATGCTCACCCATCGAGTGGGGCTGTGACCTTCAAGAAGGATTGCCAGACGAGTCCAACACGACCCAGTTCTTTGCAAGTTCAGACTCCTAATACTTCTCCTTCATCAGAACCAATTCCTGTTCCCACCCAAACAGAGGCATATCAAATTATGTCCAATTCGCCATCGACTCCTTCACCAAGTCGAAGCAAAGAATCAGCTTCAGTAAGTTTCACTTACAAATTAAATAATTCTAAATTTATTATTAGATGAGTCTTGATTATTTAAACTATTTAATCTTTCGTATTATCTTCACTGTCTTTTAGCCAAAATCTCCTTTAGAAACTGACATTAAAAGCTGCATAGTCATTTTCTGAACGCATTATTTATATATAATATACTATTAAAACTCTAATCGCATTTGCACAGATTCTACATCTGGTTTTTAATTTATGTACATGTGCATGGCTAGATCAAGTAGGTGCTATATTTCCAGGAGAAAATATGAAATTGAACTGTGAACACTGGTATTCTTAAATAGTCACCCATCTTACTCCTGGCCAGGCTTGACATTACTTAACTTCGGTGATCTGACAGTACTTTCTCACTTTAATTCTTGCTTTGTTTACACCTTTGCCATCATTTTAGCCCTGACAAGAGATGGCTGAAAAAGCTTTAGGATAGTCCTGTTCTTTCCTGTTTACACAAATATATATATATATATATATTTAGGCAGCATTATTTTTAGATATAAAAGCATCTTTCCATAAAGTTCTTTCCTGTTTACACAAATATATGTATATACTAGAAATTTAGCCCAGCTTCGCTCGGCCGCCCGTTGGTGCTCACCAAGTAAATATAATATTCTCATCTAGGTGAAGAGTAACACCGAATGTAAAAATCCCAGGTAAGAGCATGTAAAAATGTCTTTGTGCCTAACTTGGGTTGCTGCTCACCAAGTAAATATAATATTAACTTTCTTCTTTTAAAGATTTGTTCTTAATTGAAATGTCTTTTTTATTTTGAAATCAGGATAAAGATGAAGGAAGTCAGATGCTGAAGCGGAATAGTTCAGAGTCTAGGCTGAGCAGTGGGCCTGATATTGGCTCTCTGTCACCACCTTCTGGTAAGTAATAGATATAAAATCAAACTTTCTTCATTATTCAACTCTCTTTTTTTACTCATCAATAATCGTGTTATGAATTTAATTTTAATTACATCTTGTCAAACCTCAAAGCTACAAGATTGCATTTTCCAACGAACACAGAAATTTCTAAAACTTTTTGTATTGCCAGTTTAATTTACATTTATGAAGAGATTAATATTATTATTTTTATTTGCAGTTACTTTTACAATAGGCGGTTCTCCTGGAACACAGTGGAGACGTGGAAGCACCAGTAATACACCCCCTCCCCCACATCGGACACATACTGGTACCCCACCCAATATGGTTGCTTCACCTCTACGTAGGTCAGGTAAATAAATTTTCCTCTATATTAAAAAAAAAAATTCTGAATTAAAAAAAAAGAAAACACTTAAAGATAATGCTAGAAATCATTAACCATAACACCAAGTGGTGCATTGGGCAGCAAATTCATTTATTTGCTGTTTCCGTAGCATACTTGTTTTACGAGAAAGAGTCACTAGCCCTACGCTCAACCCCCAACCTTTTGAGGGCTTTTGAAATCAGTGTTGCCCTTCACCTAGATGAGATACTGTCTCGAGTTAACGAACCCCACCTGCCCAAGGTGAGTAAAGGTAGATGCAATGGTTTTGCTGGGATTTGAACTTCCATAGTCCAAGCTTTTACCAATGCTCCACCCTCATCACCTGAAATCATTTAAGATAACTCTTATAAAAAAAAAAAAAAAAAAAAATCTATTTTCTTGCTTAAAAAATTCTGAGAGTTTTTATCTCCAAATATAAAGTTGAGTGAAGAAAGGTGAAAAAAAAAAAAGGACAAAACAAAATCTTAAATATCTATCATTTTTTTTTTATTCTATTATATTCTATTCAACAGCCAAGGTAGAGCATTGGTAAAAGCTCGGTCTCTGGAATTCTATTACGCAAGTTCAAATCCCGGTCAAAACCATTACATTAACCTCTAGCTGCCTTGGACTGGTGGGGCTCATTATCTTGGGAGAGCAACTCATTTATTTAAGATCAACACTAAATAAAAAATGTCCAGGTGTATAGCGCACATAAAAATGGCCTTGTGCCTAAGCTTGGTTTGTGCTCAAAAAAGCAGTTTTGAATCTAAGTTGTTCCATCTATGTTAACATGTCAACTAATACCCTTGGGAAAGGTATAAATCCCAATCTTCTCTCCAGCTATGGATTAAATTGTGCAACTTGTGTTGTTAAAAAAAACTGGCTGTGTAAAAATAAAATAAAATAAAAAGTTTATCATAAGTAATTGTTCTTGACATTAAAATGACCTAAAAAGGTTGATATGCCGTTAAACATGAAACAAACAATAAATGACTAATAAAATTTTTATATTTTTAGGACACAGCCCAGCATCTGTATCGCCCCAGCAAGGACACACTTTACCAACTGGACCATCTTCATTACCCACAATATTAGGTTCTCCTGCTGGTTACCATGAACGCCGAGATAACTATCCACATCACGTAGGAAGTGTACCTTATGGTTTATATCGTCAGAAGACATTACCAGATAATATGACTGCTTATGCATACAATGGTAAGTTTTTAAGTTCTATCATTCAGTTCCTTGACTTCATTATACTTTATTTTTCTATTTACATCTCTTTAACAATTGAATCTGTTTTCTTCTTTTTTCTCACTAAAAAGACATAAATATCAACTTTATTGATCAAGATTTTAGAATTTACTTATCTTGTTTTAAAAAAATGTATCATACAGATTATGATTAAAAGATTTATTTCCCATCAAATTAAATAGAATATATATATAATATAATATATATGTATATATTTATATTAAATAAAAATTTTTTAAAGGCTTAAATGATATGTTATAAGGTTTTTTTTATTTGGTATGTTATATTATATATATAAGAATAGAGAAGAATAACACCAAAACACGTATTTAATAGCAAACATTAGAATTTACAAAAAAGAATAAAACAGACATTACATCACATTAGATTTACAAGAAGATTTACAAGAGTAAGAAGCTAAAAAAGAACAAAATATTCGTTGTTAAAAAAAACACGGAATATACAAGAAAAACATTAACACACGCAGAGAACTTAAATTAATACATAAACATAAGATAAACAAATCAACTCATTTACACCCGATGAAGACAGAAGGTCCACTCGGTTGAAACATTCTGTTGAAAAAATAAATATGAAAATAAAGATGAGGATAATAGTCTGAACGATTTTCTAAAAAATATTTCCCATCTGTTTTAACTTTTATTCTCCTTGAATTTTCATTGTTTCTAGGAATTTTTATTAAAGCAGATTTTTTTTGTTATTATTAGGGCTGTGACTAGAAATTCTTTTCAAAATATGCTTTATATTCTCTTAATATGCTGGAAATATTCTTTCAGGAATATGCTTAAGAATATGCTTTTATTTCTCGGGAATATTTTTTTAAAAAAAAGAATGTGCTTTTATTTCTCGGGAATATTCTTTTTTTTAAAGAATATGTTTTCTGTTAAAAAGCATCTCCTTTTTATTTTTTAAAGAATATGCTTTTAACAAAAAGCATTTTTAAAAAAGTTAAAAGCATATTCTTTTAAAAAAAGAATATTCTTTTTTGAAAAAAATATGCTTTTTGTTAAATGAATATTTTTTTAAAAAGAATATGCTTTTTGTTAAAAGAATATTCTGTATGCAAAGAATATGCTTACATAAAAAGAATATTCTTGTCACAGCCCTAGTTATTATTAATTATTATTATTATTTTATTATTTACTTGCTAGAAGTCACAATCAAACCTAATATATTTTGAAAATATTAGAGTTGTTTTAATTTCCATTTAATCAAAAATAAGCTACAAATGAAATTCTTGCAAAAACAAAATGGTTCACTCTTTCTTTCATATTGATCTTCCAAATAGTCACTATTGTTAATCTTTTTTTCTTTCCTTCTAGCATCCCCTCCTGGCAGTTGTCCAGAATGTGGTCATGGTCCTCCAGATCTTCCACCCCGACATGGGAGCCAACCTGGGGGTAGAGACAGTTTAATGTCTCAGCAGTTAAGGAGTCCTTATGGCTCTCCCCGGCAATACTATGGTAAGGGCTTATTATATTTAATAAAATTGATATTTTATTGTTAAAACAAAGATTTCATTTTTTTTTCTGTTTTCCTTGAGAACTTCATTTTTCCATTTTTGTCTTTTTGTAGCTTACCCACCAGCGATGATGCCATGGCAAACAAAAGATCGCTATATTTATGGCAATGAAGAATATTATTTAAGACATGGTGGACATTTTTATCATGAAGCATCACCGCCAAATTCTTTGATGTACGCTCCTTCCCCTCCCAGTATTGATACCACAATGCCATTTGTTGCACCAGAACTGGCTGAAGACACACTAATGGATGTAAGTATTAAATTATAGGTTGTCCAAAAAGTCCTTTGAAGCCTGAAGATTTTCAAACAAGGGTTCAATATACAGTTCAAATGCAAGAACTTGTCCAAAATGACCCCAATTTTCAGGCTGTCCCAAAAGTCCCTTGAAGCCTGAAGATTTTCAAGTAAAGGTTCAATATACAGTTCAAATGCAAGAACTTGTCCAAAATGACCCCAATTTTCAGGGTGTTCCAAAAGTCCCTTGAAGACTGAAGATTTTTAAACAGGGGTTCTATAGGAAGTTCAATTTCTTTTGTCATGTCGTATTCTGACCCAACCTGATAAAAACAATCCTAGAACTGACAATGGCCAATGAAACTTTAATATGATTCAGATGTAGTTTTCAGGTTGATAACTGTGCAAGATTTATTGAGAATTTTTATAACAAATTACCATAACTAAATGCTTTAAGGGCAACAAGTTTTATCTTGAGTTAAAAGATTTTTTTCTTTTTTCAGGAACCTCATAAAGAAATTCTAGGCAAGCTGAGCTTTGTGAATGATTTAGTGGATTGCATAATGCAAATAGCAAGATCACATGGAACACCATTCAGTATTGTCTCTCCTGGAATTACTCAGGTTTGTAGAATGAAATTTAGAAAAAAAATGATGTATATTTTTATTGTGGACCGAGTTTATTGGTGCTGTTAATCAATAAACAAGACAGGAGTATGGGTTCAACAATGTATTTAACAAGACAGTTAGAACATAAGGTGGCACCCGGCCTGCTCCGGAAATCCCTCTCTCTCTCACCGGTTGGTGAGAGGCCTCACTTTTGTAGTGAGTGGAACAGTCCAATTGGGAGGTGTGTTTACACCAACAACACAAACATAGGCACACTCGAGTAATAATAATCATCATCATCATCATCATCGGCGGTTACTCGTAGTCGAGTATGACCGTCCTCCTTTCGGGAGGATGCCTGTGCGTGATGTCTTTTACCGTGGGGAGACTGATGCATCTGCAGTCACCACACGGACCCTTGACAAAGGATGGCCCTGTTCCAATGGCATAGATAACCACGACGACTGGAGACCATCCTCTGTTGCAGCCTTCATCCGCCTCCATCAGTGCCGTTGTGTCATTGTAGACATCATCCGCCACTCCGTCGTTGATGTCTTGCACTATTTAACCCAAAAGCTGGAGGTAAGATTGGGCTTCATACCTTTCCCAGTGGTATTAGTCGACATATTTTGCGAACAAAAATCCTAATTTTTCCTGTTGATTCTGTCTTAGCAAAATTATCAACAAATCAATCAGAGCTAATCTAATGATTATTATCATCATCATCATCATTTTTATTATTATCATTATTATTATCATCATCATTAACATCATTATCATAATTATTATCATCGTCATTATTATCATAATTATTATTAACATCATCATCACTATCGTCATTATTATCATATGTATTATCATCATCATCGCCATAATAATTTTTATCATCATCATCATCCTCATCATCATTATAATTCTTTTCATCACCATCATCATCACCTTCATCATTATCATAATTATCATCATCATCATAATTATTATCATCATCATCATCATCATAATAATTATTATTATCATTATCATCCTCATCATCATTATAATTCTTATCATCACCTTCATCATCATCATTATTATTATTATCATCATCATAATTATTATTATCATCTTTTTCATCGTCATCATTATCATAATTCTTTTCATCACCATCCTCATCACCTTCACCACCATCATCATCATCATCCTCACCTTCACCACCATCATCATCATCATCCTCACCTTCACCACCATCATCATCATTATTATTATTATTATTATTATTATTATTATTAACATTATAATGATGATGATGATGCTTAGTTTATGCATGAAAACTGAAATGTCACCCTAACAGCGTCGGTTTCTAAAGCAACAACATTAAAGACGAGAGACGATATTTCTTCTCCGCTCTGAACCTTCTTGCTTCGTTTATTCACAACAAAAACAGCATTAGCAGTAAATGTATTGTTTCTTCTAAGTATTTAGACAATACTAGGAGTATTGCCCCGCTTGGCCAGGGCGCTGGGGACTTCTTACTAAGGTAATTACTAGGGCTGTAACAATAATCTTTTATTACAGAATGTGCTTGTCATATCCTTAGTTATTAAAGCTGTGACAAGAATAGTTTTAATAAATGTATGTTGTCACAGTCCCACTAATAAGTAAAGAAATAGTAAAATCTCAAAATAGTGACGAGAATAATCTTTAATAAAAGCATATTATCGAAGCCCAAATAATAAGTAAAGAATTAAAAGAAATGGTAAAATCAGAAAATAGTAAAATCTATGACAAGAATATTCTTTAATAAAAACATATTATCACATCTCTAATAATAAGTAAAGATTTAAAAGCAATGATAAAATCGCGATATAGTCAAATCTGCGACATGAATATTATCACAGCTCTACTAACAAGTAAAAAATTAAAAGAAATGGTAAAATCATAAAATAGTAAAATCTGTGACAAGAACAATCTTTAATAAAAGCATATTATTATAGCCCTACTAATAAGTAAATAATTAAAAGAAATGGTAAAATCGCAAAATAGTCAAATCTGTGACAAGAACAATCTTTATTAAAAGCATATTATTATAGCCCTACTAATAAGTAAATAATTAAAAGAAATGGTAAAACTCAAAATAGTCAAGTCTGTGACAAGAATAATCTTTAATAAAAACGTATTATCAGTGCCTTACTAATAAGTAAAGAATTTAAATTTATTTCTGATGTTTTTTTAATACTAAATTCATTCCCAATGATTTTTACTCCAAAATCATTTTTCATGCATTTTTTAATTAAATTCCTTTTTTTAATACTTAATTAATTTTCAATGATTTTTACTTTAAAATCATTTCTTATACATTTTTATATTAAATTCCTTTCTAATGCCTTTTTAATACTTAATTAATTTTCAATGATTTTTTTACTCCAAAATCATTTCTTATACATTTTTATATCAAATTCTTTTCTAATCCCTTTCTAATACTTAATTCATTCCTAATTATTTTTACTCCAAATTTGTTCTCGGCATTCAATGACCTAAAAAGATTGATATGCTATAAAACAAAACCAAATAAAGAAACAAGCAGTGATTGTCAACACCCACACTTAGTAAGAAAATTTGCATAAATAGTTTGGGAAAGGGAGAACGATTGAATTAATTCCTTTTTAAACAATGGAATGCAAATAATGAGAAAATAAAGCCACTTGATTTTTAACAATCATCAATGAAAGAATGGAAACATCATTTTAATCTCTCGGATTTCGAGGCTTAAATTCGATGTAGAAACATCTTAAATTAAATAAACTAAACAAATAAATTAATTAAATAAATTATATAATAAATTATAATTAAATAATTATAATTATAATAAATAATTATAATTATAATAATATAATAAACATGATAATATAATTATAATTGTTCTGGGGTAACTGACACCCCTATTACTGTCTTCACATGAACTCTCTCATCTCTGGTGAGAGCGGCCATTTTAGA
>JAUZSX010000019.1:451312-463791 GCA_034780655.1 Idiosepius hallami | reverse complement strand
AGAATTAGAGAGGGAAAGAGAGAGTGAAAGAGAGAAACAGAGAGAATTGTGAATTTTTCCAAGCAAACATAAGGACACACACGATAGAGTTTTATAATAATAATAGAAGATAAGAATATACGGGGCAGCGAAGTTGGAGCATTCACCTTAAAAATGGCCTTGTGCCAAACTTGGTTACTGCTGCTCACCAAGTAAATATAATATCTATAATAATACAAAAATGAGATCATCGTGTTTGTATGAGACCCTACATCCTGTAGGTCTTCGCAAATGAAACCACTATAGATATTTTTCTGTTTATCCTGTTTATACGTAGACCTCTTTTTAGTCAATTTCGCGCAAACATTAACACGTGGCAAGTTATATTTATCCTCATACAAAAATGAGATCATCGTGTTTGTATGAGACCCTATATCCTGTAGGTCTTCGCAAAATGAAACCACTCTAGATATTTTCTGTTTATCCTGTTTATAGGTAGACCTCTTTTCAGTCAATTTTGCGCAAACATTAATGCGTGAAAATATATTCGAAATGATTTTCCATAAAAATTGCATTGGAAATGATTTTTACTAAGAAAATATATTGCATTTGATTTTTGATTGATTGAAAAAAATATATATTTAATAGAAAATTCATTGAATAAAACGCATTGGAAATTATTTTTACTATGAACGTGTATTGGATATATTTTTAAAATAAAAAATGTGTCAGTAATTAGATTGAATTCCTGTAAAATTCTTACAAATTGGTTGAGCTATATTGTATTAGAGTCCTAAAGACCTGCACTAATTATGTGAAATTTGCAACAACAATGGAGGTTGCGTCATTTGTTTTAAAACAACGAGTGACAACTAACTTGTTCTAATGGATGGCCTCCAGGGTTAAATCTTAGGCCTGGATTATACTGGTTCAAGGTCTTCACAACAAAACGTCATTCATTTTTGTAATGTTTCACGAGTGTTTATACCTTTAAACTTATTTTATTTCAATAAATTATAGTTCTTCTCAGGCATTATATAATATATAATAATTTTTTTAAAAGGCTTCAATGATGCGTTATAAGGTTTATTTATTTATTTGGTATGTTAAATTATATATAAATATAACATACCAAATAGAAAAAAATACTTATAACTCACTATTTAAGCCTTTTTAAAAAAATTATTTATTATTTTATTATATTTTATCTAATTCTGAACAAAAAAAGCCCTACATGCTTTCACTTGTGGCGATTAGCCACAATTTTAGTAAAAAAAATATTTTTGCAAAAATCAAAAACCAAAGGAAGAAAAAGATAAGAAAATTTTTAATTTATGCAAATAATCCTTTTTTTGGAAATGAATATATTTTCCCTGGCCAATGATGACCCTGGCTTTAGAAAGTTCCAGTCCAACTCCTAATATGGTTCTCATCCAGCAGACGATAATAAGACAATTTTCCGCCAAAATTAACGAGCCAACTATTGTTAATAAAAAGCTAGAACTTTCTCTGCCCAACCAGTGGGATTTCGAACTTTGGTCCATCCACTCATGCTATTTTTCTTTGTTAAAATAAAGTTTATTTTTAAACCTTAAAATCAATTTCAACTTGCTTTAATTAATGTAATATGGGTTTAACAATTATTCTGTCCTAAACGATACAATAACATATAATCCTATAGAAGGTCCTAATCATCAATATTTATCTATATTCAAAAAGAAATCTTTAGTAGTAATACAACTAATACATAATTAAACCTAACCCTGCATTCATTATTTTGCATAAGCAAATTCATTTTGTTTAAATATTAATATATGAAATCATAGTACGAGAGCTCAAATATTAATCAAAACTATTGCATTCCCCTTTAGCCACTTCGAGAGAGCATCTTATCTTGGTGAATGGGAACACTGAATGCAAAAAGCTCGGGTAAGAGCACATAAAAACGTCCTTGTGCCTAACTTAGGTTGGTATTCAACCAAGTAAATATCATGTATATATATGTATGTGTGTTAATATTATTGATATTATTATTATTACTACTAGTATTAATATTATTGTTAATATTATTATTACTACTATTATTAATAATATTAATATTATTATTACTACTATTATTAATAATATTAATATTATTGTTAATATTATCATCATTATTATTAGTAGTAGTAGTATCATTACCACTCCCATTATCATTATTAAAGTTATTATATTTCCCCCAATACCAATACATATTTTTCGCAATATTCTTTACGTCGATATACCAAACATAACAATTTATAAACTTTCAATTTTTATATTGTTCCAGAAATATACTTTGGTGTTCTCCTGACGATCCTGATGGTGAAACCCAGGTAGAGAACAACATTAAAAACCAATAAATATAAATTTAGACCTGAAATCGGCGGCTGCTGGTGACAGCCACTTTCCTTCCTACACATTCATAAGGCCACCATGATATATATATATATATATGTCAAAAGTTGTACAATAAAATCAAATCAACTTACTTTTCCAATTTCATCTTTGAGTTTGTATTGATTCAGTTGTATAAAACCATCAGAATCCGTAACGGACACTCTACGCGTTTCCAGAGTGGGCTGATGTCTCAAGCGAGGCGAAGATGTTGGTGACCCTACGGGAGAGTAACCAAACTGTCTGTACGAACCAGCCGTATCGAAGCTTCCGTACATTTTTGTGTGCATTTTACGGGCTAAACAGTTCTGTCTGAGGCACTGTCGATACTTTGTGTGACTCATGACTGGTTGCGAACCCTGCTTATTGTTTACAAGGCTATTACACGATGAACAGTTGCGCAGGGCCGTGTTCCCCGTTGAGATATCATCGATTACATTAGGCACATTCAGGTGACCTGAATTGTCGGAGAATGCAATGCTGTGTCTTCGATGTGAATCCGACTGTAATAAGTCCTCGGTAAGGCTTTCGTGCTCCTCATTTTCACTCGTCGAGCTCCGACCTGAATCACTGTTGATGTTTGAAATCTTGTGCTGTAATGGAGGAGGATGAAATGCATTAGGTATGACATCTTCAGTGATACACGATTGTGAAGTCCTTGAATCATCATCGAGTTGAAGCTCTTGGTGCTGCTGAGAGAATTCCGAGATGTGGCCTTCAATCGGCTTATGATCGGTGCATGGATGAGCGTAAGGGATGCGATCCATTGCGGCTTGATCTCCAAACATCTCATCGCAACCGGATGACATTCCTTTCTCTATCATGTCGTCTTCGTCTTGACCACGATCAAAGTGGGAGTTCCTAAAATAGAAACAGAAATTTCATTATAATCTATATATTTATATGATATTAGTACGGGAAAAAATAGTGTCACCCTAGCATCCAAAATGAATTTAACTTTAATATTATGACAAGTAATTTTGAAAAAGAAAATTTCAAAGATACAAACTATTTCAAAAATAACTCATTTCTTTTCATAATATTGAAATACCTTGTCTCTAACAAGACCTAATGGACAAAATAATAATGTGTCATATAATAATTATGTGTCAGCACTAATATATATATATTCTGGTTTTTGGGGCAGCGACGGTGGGGGATTAGTAAAAGCTAGCGATCTGGCATCGTATTACTCGAGTTCAAATCCCAGTCAAAACCATTACATTCACTTTAGCTGCCTCGGGCAGATAGGGCTCGTTAACTCAGGAGAGCAACTCATCTAGATGAAGGGTAATACTGAATTAAAAAAGCCCAGGTATATAGAGCACATAAAAATAGCCTTGTGCCTTACTTGGTTTGGTGCTCTACCAAGTAAATATGATACCCATCAAGTAGGCAAACCAATTAATTCCTCCCTCCCTTTTTTTACCTTTAGTGTGATATGCCATGAAACAAAGAAACCTAAACTTTTTCTGAGCAAACCTAAATGAGTATTCACTCTTTAGTTATGCTTGGGAACCAATGCTTGTGGCACCTGCAAGTACATAAACAGTATAACATTGTATAAAACCATTTATTTCCTGATAACCTGAAAAAAGAAAAAGAGTTTCTTCCCATTTTCCCAACTATTTGTTGTGCTACCTTGGTACTAAATAAAGCTGGAAAATTAAGCAACTCGTATGATAATTGAACTCTTATTTTTCATGTTTGTGAACCTGTATTTAGGGACACAACACTAATTTGGGTATTTTCTGCCCCGGCGCAAGATATGATATCTGGTAGACTGAAATGGTTGCCCATCTAACTACTGACCAGGCTTAATGTTGCTCAACTTTAGTGATCTGATGGAAATGCGACTTGACCATATCAAGTTCGAATTATTATCTTTATTTAGAATTTTTGGACTTCTATTCTCATTTTTATGGCTTTATTTACATCATGTCAATCTAACATTGTGGCTGAAATGTTGTGAATATAATAATGAATTTGAAAATAAGAGTCCCATAGATTTAAATTGTGTATATCTAACTTGGCAGTCATAGTAAAGAAATAATTCTAAGAAATAATAATAAGGAATAATAGAGAACAAACAATCTGGGTTGAAATGCCGTACCAAAGAACCTTGGTGGTGAGAAGGTGGGGTCCTACTTTGCCAGGTTATTTTCACCTTTTACAGTGTCTGGTTACCTTGTCTAAATGTCATCAGAGTCTTTGTGTTAGCTATACTTAGCATTCTAGCTAAATTAGAGAGCAACATGGTGACAAGGAAAGACTCCCCACACAAGGTGTACCAATCATTATAGCAAGTTGCTGTCAATCCTTAAGCGAGTGAGGTTCCCTTTCTCTAGAACAGTGAGATTTTGAAATCTTGAGGTTGCTTATCTTTCAATAGATCAATGGAATAAAATATTTGGGTTAGCAAGTGAACAAGAGTGGCAATAGCTAATTGAAATATTTTAATATTTCTAATGAATCACTCATTTTTATGCTCAATCAAGTATATATCATATACCACTATTTTCTGCAAAAATTACACAAAAAAATAGTGAAAATAATCTTCATAAAAGACAAAAGGATTTATAAGAAAAACAATGGATTTTCATTTGTATTTTCCTAAGTTTTGTTTTTAAAGTTATTGTTTTTTCATTAACTCATTTTGTAATTTTTTGTAGAAAATAACCAGAAATTTGAATTTGTTTATTTCACTATAAAACAACCTCTTAAGCCTATCTAGAGAATATAATATTTACTTGGTGAGCACCAACCCAAGTTTGGCACAAGGCCATTTTTACGTACTCTTACCCGGGCTTTTTACATTCGGTGTTACTCTTCCAAGTTAACGAGCCCCATTTGCCCGAGGCTGCTGAAGTGAAATTAATGGTTTTGACTGGAATTTGAACTTGCATAATATGATTCCAGAGCCCGAGTGTTTACCAATGCCCCACCGTTGCTGCCCAATGAGTGCCTATCTAGAGAATATATTCAACAGAAAACCTTGATAAAAAAAGATGGGAACAGTTTTGACAGTTAATTTTAAAAATATCATTAGTAATGGACTTTCAATTTCCTTCTAGCTTGACAAGCTCTGCTGTGGCTTTGATGAATGCCATATTTATTAATGTCTTGAAATAGAGAATGATGACATCATCACAAAGTTCTTGGTGAATGATATACGAAAGAATTTCAATCGAGAGATGAGATCTGAGAAGGCCAGGTTCAACACTATCATTCTTTGGCTCAAGATGTCATAAGAGCTTAAGAATGCTTGGATGACCATGGCAGAGGAAAATACTTGGATAGTAGGCAAAGCCAATGCCTGAGCACTTCATTACTGTATAATGCATAATTTTTTACTAGAGAGCAAATGTCAGTTGTTTGAAATTTGGATTCCTTTAATTTCTTATAGCTTAACAGCCTTTTTGGTCATTGTTGTGAGGCCCTATCTCACCTCATAAGTAGACTCGTCCACAGTCCATATAAACATCTCTTCAGCCTGTTACAGTGGAAAGAGATTGCAATGGATATTGGACTTTGGGGGAGAGAGAACTTAATGATATTCGCAGCTACTTCTATTCTCTTTATCTTTCTCTCTATCTTGTACCTTTCCTGAATATACTTTATAGACCACCTTCTACATGTTTCTGTGTCATCATTGGTTGTTCATAACAGTGGCAACAAGGATAAGCACCGCCATAACACAAAAGACCTGACAAACTTGTCCATAACAGTCATTTAATGCAGGAATTGATTATTGGATTGATTATTTGTTTGTTTTGTGGTGCATCAACTTTTTTCAGCCATATAATACCAAGAGCAATCATTTATGGATTTACATCTTTATTTCATCAGTAGATTTTTTGAATATCACAAGTTGCACAATTGAATCCATAGCTGGAAGGGAAAATGAAATCAATGCTTTTTCCAACAGTATCACTTTAAATGTAAACCTAACACCCTAACCACAATTTGAACTGACATATTTCAATTCAAAAAGTGCTAATCTAGTGTTTTAGGCAGACTACAACATAATGCATAGAACAATTTTTTTTTTGATAAATTTCTCTATTCTAGTGGGTGCAAAGCGAAGTTAAAATGTCAAATTGCATGTTTGGATATATGCTCACTGCTCACTGCTTAAGCATAACCCCAACATTCCTGGAAACATTGATATAACATTGATCTATGAGAAATGTAACTTTTGGATACTAGGGTAAGCAAGGAGACTTTCTACAGCTTTCTTTTTCTGGTCTGGTTCACAAGAAACAAACGCTTTGTTCATCCAACTTGAGATAAATAATAATAGTTAATCTTTCTTTCCAAAGGATTCCTCCCTCAATTAATAGCATAAGGACAAGATTTATAAGAAAGAGCCAATCAATCAAATGATACTTGTAAAAAGAGTTGAGCTGTCCCATCTGACAGCTTCTAATAGACATTATTAGAAGTGCACTACAGGCTTAGTTAACCCCTGCTACTCATTGGATTTGTAATCTTATTGACAATTTACATTTATATTTCTACTAGCCAAATTACTAAGGCTTTTTTATGGATATGTTAATTTAATATTATATTTTAAATTTATTTGCAGTAGTTTTAAAAAATCTATCCTTCTCTTTTACACATCACTTTGTCTTTAAATAATATTCTTAAAAGAATAATGTCTTATATGAATATTATAACAATTTTATTGACAAAAACCATTAATAACAAAGAGGTAATTATTAGAGTATATTTTTATTGGTATAATATGTAAATTAGGTAATTTGAAAATTTATATTTCTTATGAATCCTAGTATATATAGATTTGATGAAACTTAAGGAGTATAATATAAGTTTAGAAAAATCTGTTTTCTGTATGAAAATTAACTTGAGAAATTAAAGATTTTTTTATATATTAATCAAATTGTGAACTGACAGGAATAAATCTTTATTATTAAAATATATAAATGGTTGTTTGTCATTGTAGGTCCAGTGAGCAGCTTTTCCCTTACTGCTGACAAGGCAGAACCCTAAAAGAGGACTGGCTATAAGTAGTCAACAATTTTGAGGGTAATTATCTCACTTTAACCAGAAAACAAGTCAGTGCTAATGAAATATTAAAACTGACTGAAGATTTGAAATTATTTATTCATTAAAAAATATTCACAAAAAAGGGTGAAATATTTGTTTTAAAATGTTGAAATAGTTATCAAAATGAAAATATAGAATTTGTCAGGTTTGAAAATGTTAGCAGACTTCTAAATGGAAAAATTCCAATTTTTTTTTTTTTATTCCTAAAGGAATAAATATATTTTTAAAAATGCAAATTATATTTAAAAAAAAAAAAACAAAGTAAGTATTTTTCAGGGTGAACCAAGAATTATACTATAATAATCTTGGGTTTGTTTTTGTTAATGTCAAATAAACATTGTATTTAAAAAAAAGAAACTAAAATGAAGATCCTTATATTTTCTCATCTTCTGGAAAATTTCCAATATTTTCTTTATTTATTTCTGTAGTGAATGGGGGATAATCAATTTGTTTTGTTTTTCATTGATTTCAAGAAAAAACCTAGAATTATAAATTCAAGATCAGACAGTGTCTAGATACTGAGTAAAAACCCCAAAAAACAAGTGACACTTGAAGAGAAACATGTATCTTTTATGCAGTGACTTGTCTGATAATGTGAAGTTTACAAGACAATGGTAGGCAGCTTAACTAATATGGATAGATATTTTACTGTGAACTGTGGGTTGCATTGATTTAGCTTACAAAGCTGAGGCACGTATAGTTCTTATTGATTTATTCAATCCTCCATTAGTTTAAGTCAATGGAAACACAATGCTTTGAAACAGGGCTTCCCAAATATTTATAACAAAGTCATTCATTGAATATTTTTGATTATATAAGGGTCGTTCCAAAAGTAGTGCTTCCTTTTTTTTTTATTCAACTCAAATTGATCAGAGGAGGTTGCAAATTGCATTATTATAATGACTGAACTTATGGGTTCATTCCAAAAGTAGTACTTCCTATTTTTTATTCAACTTATCTTTGCTTCTGTTGAGTTGCTTTCTTAGAGTCTTACGCTATGCATATCTGCAACGGATAGATGAAACTTTCAGATCATGAATGCATGAGTTCAGTCACCATACAAATTCAATTTTGCAATCCTCTCTGACCCATTTGGGTTGAATAACAAATAGCATAACTTTTGAAAGTCCTTCATACATTCATTAGTATCACAATGAGACACAAGGGCCAAACATTAATAAGTTAAAAAGTATGTTTTTTTTTTTTAACTCGAGTATTATAGGTTAAGACAGAACAGTTGACACGTGAATGTGTTGTCTCTTAAATTATTGAGATTCTCAGTGTGTGTTTTATAAATATAGATAATATCTTTATTTTTGGCTTCTGTTAGTCCTTACACAAAAATTAGACACTTACTTCAACATCTCACTTGATATCTTGTTCAAGTTAATCATACATGCACAAGAAACAAAATCAACAGTCTTTTGTTTTATAATATTTAGGCACTTGTATTAGGTATGGAAGCATATAGGCAGTGTTGTCACTGGGAAAAAAATCATTTTTAATGATTTGTAAAAGCGGTGGGCGTAATATTTTTGAAAATTGTGTATAAAATCACAAGAAAATTGTCCATAACTTTTCCCAAGTGAAATTTGGTTGCATTAATTAATTCATTATTTCAATTTTTTTCCACAAATTGAATGCTGAAGTTTTGGCTAATTTTGTTTCAAAATCTGACAGATTACAATTCAACTTTTTATTTACTATATTATCAATGATGGTTTTTATTAAAGCTTTTGTTGTTATTATTAAATTCTCACTAATATGAAACATCTACACTTTGTGTTGGTATTGGTATTCATGTGGCTATTTTTGTTCTTCCACCCTAAGTGTAGGTCATAAAATGAAAAATCTAGAATGAAATGTACCTTTGGGCCTGCAGTCTAGGATTTTAAGAAAATGACTAGTTTTAAATTTAAAAGTATGTTCAAAATTTGCTTAACCCTTTCGACCCTAAGGGGCCGATATATTGGCCTTAGTAATGAAAGGCAAAAATAGACACACTGACATTTCGACCCTAATATGTTTTTTTTATAGAATGGCTCTGAGTGACTACTTGGTAACATTACTAAGTCAAGATCCAAAGGTGGAAGTTGAAATATCGTTGGGTGTGTGTCTTTTTTTGCCTTAAATCGCTAGGGCTGATATATTGTTCTTTAGGGTTTAAAGTGTTAAATAACTGACTGCTTCACTTTTTTCATATTTTCTTTCTACATTTTTTCCCCACTCAGGTTGGAACAAATCTTATAAAATCACAATCATGGATTACATTCATAAGTTTGATATTGAACTTGATAGAGAAATTTATTATGCCGGAGAAAAACTCACTGGCCATGTCATTGTGCAAAATACTGAAAATCTTAAAGTTCAAGGTAAGAATTCCATTATCTCTATTTTGATTTGAGTTTCAAAAATAATTGAAAAAAGGTTTTATTTTGCAATAGTGAAACACATCTCGTGCTTTCTTCTTTTCTTTATAAAAAAAAAACACTTAAAAGTTAGAATTCTGTAAATACAAGTTTAACTGGACAATTTAAGTACAATTATTTTTGTGTGAATTTATTTAATCATTAACTCTTGATCATTACTTTTATTCAAGTGAGTCAGACTTCTATTCTAATCTTTATTTTTATGTTCACAATGGATATTGATTTTCTGAATTTTTCAGATAAGTTTTGATTATCTTTATTCAAGTTATTCATATTTCGATTCACAACCTTTCAGATGGTTTACTCTACAGTCTTTCTAGTGTCAAACTCTGGAAACTTCTCAGAGCTGCAAACTCTAACCCTTTATTTACTTTATAAAGGTACATATCATATCATACCTTTTTAGGTCATTTTAATCCCGAGAACAATTACCTATGATAAACAAAATTTTTTTTTTTTCAATAACACAAGTTGCAGTATTTAATCCATAGCTGGAGGGAAAATGGGATTCATACGTTTCCCAAGGGTATCAATCAACATGTCAATGAAGACAGAACAACTAAGTTGGATTCAAACCCGTATACTACGGTTCTGAAGTCTGATTGCCTATCCACTGGGCCACGTTGAACACCCCCTATGATCTATAAACATTATCAGTTACTATGAGGTATTTTTGTTATTTTCACTTGCAGTCAGGATTGAACCTGTCACCTCCAGATGAACATCTGTAAGAACTTGTATGAACCAGCAATCTGGATCACTACACTATGTGCTTTGAAAAAAAAGCTGAAAATGAAACAAGGAGTCCAAATAACTTGAATAAAGATGAAATCTATTTTTTAAAAAAAAAAAGATAATTCATTTTAGAAATATAATGGTATACAAAAATCTTTATAAATAACATTTTATAATGATGTACAAATCAATTCACTTAATAAATCATTAATTTGTCTATAATATAATCTAACAAAGTAAGTATAGAGTGTTGAGTGGTGGACAACACAAAAATAGGTGTAATATATAAAAGGTTTAATTATATACCACCATGTAAAAGAGATTAGTGAATTCAATGGATGAATGCTCCATCCTCGCTGCCCGATCCCAATCATTGTTACTTCCTTCAGTCAAACCTTTGTGAAAGTAACAATGATAAGGATGAGGATAACTGTCTTAAGAATAGATCTGAAAATCATATATTTGTTATTAAAAGAGATTTTATATTTTTAATTCTTTCCAGGCATTCGTCTCACACTTCGTGGCAAGGTTCATGTGGAATGGAAAATTATGCGGACAGGAGAACGAAGGACTGTGAAGCAAGATCATTATTACATTGATGACAAAGCTGTGGTTTGGGGGAAAGGTGCTCATGTCGTACTTGTTTTCTTTTTTTTTTTATTAGTCTATTTATTTAGTCTTCTATCTTCATCTGATCCTTTTTTTTTCTTTCTTGCTTTTATTTTTTTTTGCAGGAGAATTTTTTGTATCCTTTTTCTTGATGTTTTTGAAAAGATATTTTGCTTTTATTTAATTTCTTTCTTTTTTTTTTTTTTTTTTTGATTTAATACCATTCCCAGAATCATAGTGTACAGTGAAACAAGCAGTCAAGCAGATACTGACATACTGCCTGTGTAACAATGTAAAGGGTCGAGGTAGATGTTATGAAAACATCGAAGATTACCAAAGTTCTTATGCGATCCCCAAGGTTGAATTGTTGATGGTGTTAAACTTACTTTGGAGACACCCATTCTACCTTCTTTGACTTCTGCTTTTTCCAAGTTTCAGGAACTTTATTGTCTTCTTTTCTGGGGAGACTGGTGTTGCTGGAATTCAAAAGGCTTCCCCCAAGAGAACACAGAGTCTGATATATCCTTGATTGCCCAACTCACCATCCACTGGCCTCTCTGACTGACCTATTCCTACTCTCACCAAATCTGCCTTGTCACTTCCTCTAGCTAAGTGACAGAAGCAGTAATTATCAAGGAACCATAACACTATATCTGGATTTGAAATAGTTTATAGAGATAAATTACAAAGATGCAGAATTAAATGAATAAATTATATAATCTGAATTATATCTAATTTTTATAAAAAAATATTATTTCTGCAAAATCTATATTTTTAATATACATTCTTCTTGGCTGGACTTCGCAAACAAAGATTTTAAGAAGATGATTGTCTACATCAGTTGCAAACAAGTCAGTGGGTGATGAGCCCGATACGGGACGAGCAGGCTTGGCTACAGCGGCTGCAGGGAAATGTAACCTCGGGAATTTTCGCCGATGCCTCCTGGATCTTCCTGCTGTGGTGCTTCTCGCATAAGTTTGCTGTGCGAGTGGCCTCAAAGGAGGTGACAGCCTGGTGGACAGTGCGCCGCCATCTATCTCGGTCAGCGGCAAGACAAGTCCAATGTTGGTGGTAAATTTGGCAGGCACTGAAGGACTTCTTTTAAATGGTCCTTGTAGAATTTTTTCATTTTTATTTAATATTCATATATATATATATTAATAACCGACGGTGGAGCATTGGTAAAAGCTCGGGCTCTGAGATCGTATTACGCGAGTTCAAATCCCAGTCAAAACCATTACA
>JAUZSX010000019.1:420109-431982 GCA_034780655.1 Idiosepius hallami | reverse complement strand
TCAAACGTAGTGTAGAAACATCAAAAACCTACTAAGATGAGGACAAAAGTCCGAATAATAAAGTTAATTCCTAAATTTTAATTTCAAGTTTTGAAAATTAAATTTTTTAACAGTGAACAGTAAAAATATTACAGACTGTCAACTATTAAAAAAAATCGATGACATATTAACCCTAATGGTTTATATTTTCTATAAAACTTAAATTTAATAAAAAAAAAATTCTAAAAAAAACTGTTTTGGGGTTATTTTTATACTGGTTAAGTTTAAAAAAAAAAACTATGAAAACTTAACTGTAAAAAAACAAATGAAATTAGTTTAAAAACTTTTGTCATTAGTTTTTTAAGAGCCCTATTCACTACTTCCGTTGTGGAGTTGTTGTCTGGATTTGAACATGCAAATTAAGGTTCCTCAACCCTATACTTATAAATGGTCACTTTTAAACTTGCGTGTGCTTTTGTTCATCAGGAAGGCAATACAGTCTATTGTATAGTTTGGCAAGCAAAATACTGAGTAAATCTTTGATTTTTAGCTAACACAGGGTGTTCAAAAAGTTTGTTTGCAGTAAATGATAATGTCTTATAGCTAATGGGGGACATTCCCAGCTTTTTCTTTAAGATAGGCTGTCGAACTGTAAATAAATAAAAATTTTTCATTGGTTAAGATTGTATGAGCTATGTTTTATAATAGAGTTTACTGTTTATTAGTTTATTTAAATTTATATATATATATATATATATATATAGTGCACATTTATGCACTAACTATGTCCACGAAGATAATGGTGTTCCGGGCAGTTGTCCTCTCCACGCTTTTATATGCCTGCGAAACATGGACACTGTACAGAAGCGACATAAAACACCTTGAACGCTTCCTGCAAATGAAACTTAGGGAAATCATAGAAATACCCTGGCAGAGCCATACCCCCAACTCGGACTCTGTATCTACATAAGTCAAATTTCTATAAGTCAATCAGAAACTAACATGCAAACATTTTGTGCTGACACAGTTGTTTTTTAAATCATTTAATGTCTAGAACATTCATTTTTAATAAACAGTTTTTTGTATAACACAACATGCACTATTTAACCCATAGCGGAAAAGAATGTGGGGATTCATACCTTTCTCACTGGTATTAGTTGAAATGTGAATGGAACAACTATGATTCTAACTCCCATACTATGCTTCTGAAGACCAACTGCATATCCACTATGCTAAGTGGACTTCCCCTTAGATTGTTGATTTACTTACATGTTCAAATTTCTTTACTATTTGTATATAATGAACAGATAGTAAAATACGTTTGTTTGTCAGATTTTTTTCAGTTTAAAAAAAAAAAGTTCTAATTTTATTTATTGTTATTGCAAGCAACTTTTTTCTTTTCTAAAGTTTCCTTTCATTATTTTGTAACTTAAATTTTAAATAAAACAGTTTAATGGAAAGGTTTTTTTTATTAAAGTGATCTGAAGCTATAATACATATATATATGTATCCTATATAAAAAAAACCACGAACACTTAGTAATTCATTTATTTTCTCTCTGTCTTCTCTTTCAGTTAATGACAACACAAATTCAAGAGTGGTGTTATGGTCATTCTTTGAAGCATTGGTACTTGTTGCTATGACCCTTGGACAAGTTTATTACCTGAAAAGATTTTTTGAAGTTCGACGAGTTGTGTGATGTGTAAAATTAAGGAATATTTTTTTAAAGAAATTTAATTTATCAGTTTTTGTTCCTGTTATTTTTTCTTTGCACTTTATATACATATATGTTTGTGTGTGTGTACACACACCTATGAATGAAATAGGTGGGGGACACTAGCAGTAAACCTTTTCCACTTCATCAAGAGAGGTTAGGGGTAGGAGTGGGTCCTTTTAATCATCTTTCTCTCTCTCTCCATCTTCATAAGTTGTAAATGTTTTTCATTCAACATTGAACCTACCTGGCTTTGAATGGTTGCGACGTGTGTTTTATGATATCAGGAGACTGTTATCTTCCCTTCTTTTCTTGTAATATTCAGGGAGCTTTTTTTTATTATCAAATGTTCTGTAATATTGGGCAAATACGACTGCCTAATACTCAATATTGGTTAACTTATTTAGTTCTTTCAATATGAAAAAACAAAAAAGGCACTTTTCAATTGGATTAAGGGTTGATATTAATAAGGAAATGCAAATTCCAGCAATTTTTAATTAAATGAATGAAAAATAATTTTTTACAAATTCAAAAAAAAAAAATTTCAAGGTAACATGTACAATTGAAAGTTTATGAATGAACAACAGATGTTTTCTGGTCAGAATTAATGTTGCTAGGCTGAGCAAATTTATATAATTATGTATAAGGTTTATTTTTTTTTTTTTTATATATGCTCAAGGAAGATGTTGGTTTTTAGTTATAAAAGACATATCTATAGCAAGGTAGACTTTCCTTTTGTAACTTCTCATCCAAACTTTTTATTAAAAAAATGCAATAAAGAAAAACCAAGCAGGCCTAAACTTTGGCTGCAAGCCCAAATTTACTAAATTTTTGACTCTGTCTTTTTTTTTTCCTCTTTTTTTTTTGTAAAGGAAATTTAGCCAGCATCTTACTCCAATTCAGTTTTAATTTTGGAAGTAACACATATTTTATCCTTTCGACCATGACTTAAATATACTACCAACTAGTCACACCGGATTGTTCTATTAAAGGACTATACTAGGGCTGAAATATTGGTGTCTTTTTCTGCTTTAGGTCACCCAGGCCGATATATTGGACCACTAGGATCCAAAGAACTAATGTTCCAAACTTTTTAGCTTGATGGACAGTTTTTTCTTTTCTTTTCTTATTTCAGGTTGATAAAAATAATTTTGTTTATTTATGATCATTTAAGTTAGAATTATTCTAAAATTGATTTTTAATTTTTGTTATAAATTTGTTTACCTATTGTTTTAGATAGTTTTAAAGCAGTATTTATGGACTAACAGTTACATTAATTATTGTAGCAAGAAACTTTTGGAACATTAAATTCTTAATTTAAATTTACTACTGTTTACAAGATTCATTTAGATATCAATAGATATACATTGACAAATCTTATATAGTGTAAAAATTCAAGTTTTGCATTAGAAACTTATAAAAATGACATAAGCATGTAAAAAGATCAATACCATATTGATAAAAATGTAACAGTATGAGTTTATTAGTATGAAGTTTTTAGGATAGGGCTTAATGCATATTCTGTGACTGTTAAGATTCTCATTTTCTGTGACATTATTTCAGTTTTTTACATACCATGAAATTAACGGAAGATAATCCTATGCTATTCAAGTTTACTACTGGCTCAAATTGAATGTTCTGCAAAGGTTAGGAATCAATGAAGATTACTTATTTGTAACAACAAAACCCTTTATCCGATATTTAAGAGTTTTAATTTTGATTCCTAGAAAATCATATTTCAACTAATTACAAGATTTACAAATTTTCATTTATCTTTCTATTATACTTGATCACAAAGTTGATTTTTTTCATTTAAATTAATGCTTAAATAAAGGAATTTTTAATTACATTTGTAGATGTCTAGTGTGTATTTCTGAAAATGTCATAAGCAAAGTAAACTATTTTGTAATGAATTAAAGTGATGCCAATTTTTTTATAACTCATACTATAATCATAAGATTATTCATAATAATTTGTATTTTTTTTAAATCTTTATAAAGATATAACTTCAAGTTCAATAAGTATAAAACAATTTTACTTTCATTCTAAACTAATGAGCAAAAATTATTAAAATCATTTAATTTTATACTTATTTCTTTTTTGGAGTAGGGCAATTTTTATCAAATATTTTTATTTTCATTAAAAAATAACACTTAAATAAATTTCTTGGCTTTTTTTTTTTAAATTCTGAATCATTTTAAAGCTTTTTTTTTTTTTCGAAGTTGCAATATTTGGGTCTATGTACTTGAAGTGTTACTATTTTAATTTTTTTTTTTTTTTTTTTTAATAGAATTAAGGTAAAAGATTCTACTTGTTATAAAATTAAGCAACATTTAATGATGGCAGTAGTAGTAAAAAAATACTTACCATAGAACTGGTTAGGCTTGCAAAATGGTTTTAAATTAAACCAGGTTTTGTTTGGTCGATATATTGTTCAGAAATGAGTATATGCAATTTGCTTCTCACCATAAAATAAAATTTCAAAATTCTTTTGAACTGAAATTTTGTCAAAAATATATTTCTTTATTCAAAATACTAGGTTTTAGTCAAAAATAAATCCATAATATAAAGATCATTTGTATACTAAGAGAAATTTTAGAAAATGTGAAAAGAAATATAATTTATACAAAAAATTGGATCAAAGAAGAAAAAAATCTGAATCTAAATTATTCAGTGGCAAAAAAAAAGTTTATTAATAAAGATATATATATTTGTTTTAATTGTTCCCACATAAAGTTGAATCTCTTTTTTTTAAATTTGTACTCTAATCACTTCACTATCACATTTATATATATATATAGTGTCCAATAAGTTTTCATGGTTGAAATCATTTTTAAATAAAAATAAGTAAAGTAACCAAGAGTCAAGAAAAAAGAAAGATTTTAGAATAATAGGTTTTGAATTTAACCTCTAAAAACGAAAGTATCCTTTAAGTTTTAGTAACTTTAGTAATCGTTTCTATGATTAGTTCCTTGGCACTTTCATCTTACTCATAAATGTAGTTTAAAGTACACTTTTTATAACACAAAAATACGATTTTGAATATACAAAATTTTTCTAAATATAGTACTATTTAAAAAAAACTAAATTAAGTTTAAATGTATGTTTATAAATGCATTTTTAGCAAACTCCTCCATAAAATAAATTTTTAGAATTTTTTTTGGTAAAGTTTATTTTCCTTCTTTGTTGAAGAACTTTAAAAATTATTTTTAAATACAGGCAATGAAATGGGTTTGTTTAACCAATTTCTAAGGAAAAAAAAACTATCTCAAAGAGAGTGATGAAAACTTTAAATTAGAACATTTATAATCATTCAAAAAGTATGAGATTTTCTATGTAAAATGTATTGTTGAGCAGGAAGACCTCCCCTCACCTATACGAGCTTATTTCAGTCTAATGGAATTTTTGGCAATCTTAGACTATCCTGAGATTCCCAGCTCTCACCCTAGGGAGTGACTCTAATCAAAAATGTTTCTTTAGCATGGTCGGTTGCTGTGAGGAAGAGTGTGATATATATGCATATATAATATATGTATTAAAAATATTAAGATGCTTAACTTTTTAATGATGAATATTTACATTAATGTGTTCAAAAGACAAACATTCATAACAGGTAATGTTAAGGTGTTTTAAAATGATTTGGACCAGAATGTACCAAAAAAAAAAAAGTCAAATATCAACAAAATCCAAAAATATCAACAAATAAAGTATTAGTATATTTAACTTGATAGTTGTTTTTTGAATTAAAAAATTTTAAAGTAAAAAAATATTTAATGAATATACAATAAAAAGTTTTAAATTTTTTGATCATGCTTGATTTGTGTGAATGCATCCAAACAAAAGATAATCAATTTCTTTTTTCACATGAGAATTTTTTTTTCTTTCTAGTCGAGACTAACAATTATTTGACTAGACAAACTAAAATGTGGCTAATTAACAAATGACCTTGATCTGATAAAGATTTGTTTTCTTTACCAAATGCTATTAAGTACTCATAAAAATATTTTGAACCAGGTCCAAGTTTACAATAATTTTTTTTTTTCATTTAAACCTACTAAAAGAAAGAAGTGCAGTATGTGCATTTAGAAAGAACCTGAATTTTAAGCTTACCTTACCCACTTGCTGGCTTACATACCACTTTTATATCAATTCTTAAATACACAAAACTAAGAAAAATAGTTTATCTCATTTAAAGTGACTTTTCTTTTCTAGCGTTTAATCCCGTGAACTAGAGTAAAGAGATAAAACTTCTAACCTATATTCATTCAGCAGCAAAGCTACAAAAACGATACTATTTAATTATCTTTTAATCTTACCAGTAAAAATCAACAACTTTAATATTAAAATCAACAACTTTAATGTTGATACTATTAACTAGTTTGGCTTGAATAGGATTTGATTAGACAAATAGACTAAATTTCAGAGTTATTGTCAAAATGGAAAAATTGGATAACATTAAAATTTACCAGATTTTTCAACAAAAGAGATTTTTCTTTTCCCAAAGATCATTTAAAGGAATTTATTGCAATAAGGGAAAGCTTTAATAGGACATTTAAAATTATATATACACACAGTAATTCTGATGTCATTAATTCATAGTTAGCTAGTTTTTAATACTTGAAATGATGTTCACTTAGGGATAAACTATAGTAAAAAGATGTGTGAAGAGTACTAAGAAGCCCTCGATTTGAGTTACTTAAATTAAACTTTATTTTAATTTTAAAATACAATGTTCTTAAAAGTCAAATGTAAACATTAATCATACAAATATTAATAAGAAATTTAATGGAATTCGTTCTTAAAGTTAAATTCACAAGTTAATTTAAATGAAAACTTGAAAATTGACTTTTTATTTTAAAGGGACAAAAATTAGAATGATGAAAAATTCAATTATGATGTAATAAAAAATAATTTAACTTCAATGAAGCATCTTAGTAAGAATTTTTCTTTTTTAGATTTTCATAAAATTAAGGCAGGTTAACATTTGTTTGCATATATACATTTCTTACATATGAAGACCAATTGGAAGGGTAGCATTTGATGCCCAATAGGTTGATATAGAAAATAAAGATTGAATTAAATTTTGAGAAAAAAAAAATGTAAATTCAGGTTTCAACAAGTACAACACTTTGAAAAACAACAATAATTGATACTAGAATTTAATGTGAAATTGTTGTCTGATGGCAGGCTCAGGCAAACTTCCATTCAATCTCATGGAAATGGTCATTGACAATTTTCTGAATGTATATCTGTAACAAAACCATACCAAGATTTTGTCTCCTGCATGAGAATGCATACCATGGTTTGGTCATACTGACATGACCTGCAGTTATCTTTCATTATGAAGGCCCAGAAGGAGTCGTTTTACCAAGATTATTACATAGTTGGAGTGAAAATGACAAATCAGTTGAGATGTAGAAATTTGGCATGTTAATGCAGAAATTTAATATAGTAAAACAATGAAATTCATTCAGTGTCAAAAAAATTTAATCATTTTTTTTCTGTCAAATTTAATAATCATTTAATGTTAAATGCATCAAGTAATTTCTTGGTAAAGTCAACATACAAATAGGCAGGAATTTCATTAATTTAATGGTAAGTAAAAATTAAGAATAAAAAAAAAAATGAAGTAGGCAAAATGAGATAAAATTGGGATGGTAAGTGATTGAAAAAAAAATCACTTTTTTTCCACCACCTCCTTTGCGAGGGAGGTTTTGTTGTTTTAAATTTTCAATAAACTATCTTGAACTGAATAAAATTCTGGATATATCATTCATCCTCCCAAGTTCAAGAAACTTTTTGAAAAAGAAAAACAAAAATCCACACATACAAAGGATCATGAGTGAGCTCACACAACAACAGCACTGACTGCCACAAAAAAACTGCAGTTCTGGTTTTATTCCAGATATACTTTTTATGACATCTGCGATGATGATGTCCCTTTTCATACACGCAAAAAAAAAAAAAAAACAGTATTATTTGCTATTTTAGAACTGTCAGATCTAACTGCTGTCAGGTGAACAAAGTATGCCGTACGTTGTTATTGTATGGGGAGGGGGTTACAGTCATTCAAAATTCATGAGGAGTTTAGAATAAACCAAAAAGAGGACTGGCATATGCCATCGGCTTAACTTGAGGGTGAGGCACTGCTTCGTAACTGGTGAATTTGGGCTTAAGATCACCTCCCTTTAAGGTGATAAAAGCTCCTTTATTGCCCATCGTATCACAGTAGTTAGGAGCTGAAAATACAGTAATACACTTGCCCTCGTGCTGGACCTCATATCCTTCATTCTTCACTTCATGACTGCGAACGATATAGTCGAGTTTATTTTTTTGTAAAAATCTTTTGGTCACGTCTGGCCCGAACTGAATGCCAACACCTCGTTTGCTCGGGTTGCGCCCGCATTGAGCTTGTGGGTCAGACCAAAGCAATTCACACATAATACCACTTTCCGGTGGTTGACGATCCCGATCGACTTTTGCAATATCCTCCAGTGTAACGTTGTCATCCTCGAACAGGCCGCCGTGCATCACCAAGATAGTGTTGTTAATACAGTGACAGAGTGGAATCCAATTGAACACTTCGGTAAATAATTCGACCATTTGTTGAGTGTACTTAGTTTTCACTTCTCCTTCGAAGCCGTACATTTGGTTCATGGTCGAGCTCTCGTGGTTGCCCCTGGCCATGTGGAAGTGGTTTGGATAAAGCAATTTAAAGCTGAACAAAGTGAAAATACATTCTACTGAAAAAGAACCCCGGTCAACAAAATCACCGTTAAAAAGGTAAGGGTTATCTTCGGAGGGGATACCATTCAACTCAAAAATGTTCATTAAATCGTAAAACTGGCCATGGATATCACCACACACCGTAAACTTCTTACCGTCAGGAACATTCACGTGAACCAAAGAGGGGAGCTTACATAGCAACGATTTTACATCGACTAAGATTTTGTACGCATATTTCCGGTGGAGTTTCTTTTGATTTTTATAGGTCTCCATAAGGTCTTTAACAAATTTCAAGGTCACTTTACCTTGTTCCAGTTCAGGTCCATCATAATCATCTTCGATGTTCATTGCTTCAATATCAATTTGCTCGGAGAGGCTCTTCGGATCTTCTCCCGATATCGCTTTTTCAAATGCCTTTCTCTGAACAATTTTTTTACATTCTTGATATTTTGTTTTCGCGTCTTTATCATTTGGTCGTACTTTAACAACAGCATCAAAATCTTTAAGAGCCAATTTGAATTTTCCTAAGGCCATATTGGCCGAAGCCCTCCGGTAATAAGCCTTCACATAACTATTGTCGACCTCCAGAGCTTTGTTGGCGTCCTGCAAACCATAACCGAAGCACTCGGTTCTGATGTAAGCCAGACATCGGTTACCGTAGTAAGCTGCTACATATGGATTTAATTCTATTGCTTCCGAATAAAATGTGATGGCTTGGTTATAATCTTCATTCTTAAAAAACACATTTGCCTTTTCTTTCATCTCTTCAGCCTTCATTTTATCCTCGTCTGTAACGTTAACATCGTGCACCGGCATCTTGCCTCATGCAATGTAAGTTTCTGTCTAGCAAGATGATTATTCCCCTTTATGATTCGTCCCTTCTTTAATAAAAATCTGCCGGATATAATGAACTGAAGCGTTTTCATGAGAAATCTTCGATATTTACTAGATTTTAGAATATTTAATATTGACATTGATTATTCTGTAATAATTTTATATCTTTAAAACTGAAAATAATATATATATTATAAATTATATATTCTCGTTGTCTGCCTTATAATTAAAAGGAACGAAGTTTAAACCTGACCGTCAATACCGGATATCGCACAGGCTTCATATTGATTGGTTGATATTGGTTATCCTCAATGTTATTTATTGACGGCCGCCAAGATTACAACAACTTTAATTTGAATTATTTATTCACTAAATTGTATCTATTGTAAACATCTTAACTGAAAAGAATGTATCTTATACCATTTACAAAAGTCATTTATTTGTATAATTTTTTATAGAGTGTTTCTCGTCTAATGATTTTTATTGTAGCGGAAGTAATAATAATCACCAATGACGTAAGAGTATGTATGTGACAACAGACAGCACTTAGTAAGAGAGGTCAACATATCAGAATTAAATCAAATTCCTAATACAATAAAAACTTTCGTTTATAATTTTTTTTTAAATATGTTACAATAAATCCTATATTCAAATTATCTTTTAATTTTTTTTATTTCGAAAAAATAAACGAACGATTAAGACAAAGTGATCTCCCTTTATTAAATCCTTAAACCGCCAAGTATAAAATTTATTTCGCCCCCTACCAAGACCAACTAGAGGTCTTGTTGGTCTTACTCCTTTTTTTTTTTTAACTAAAATACAAATTAAATTTTTATTGAAAAATTTGTAAAATAAGACTTATACCATCCTGAAATTTAAAAAAAATGAAAAGTAACTTTTATTATTCCGAATTTATTATTTTTTTTTAAATAAATCAAACTTCCCACGAGCTTTTATATTTCTTTTGGTAATAATCTTCTAGTTTCGCGAAACTAAAAAAGTACTCACTCCACTTTTCTGCGTTACTAAGTCACATAACTACAAGAACATTAGCTTTTTCTCTATAGAAATGGCCATTGATTTTTCATTTGGTAAAACTAAGACGTTTCACCAAATGAAAAATGATTACGTGGTTAAAATGCAATTTAGCCAGAGCAGTAGAAAAAGCTATGATTTTACGTTTTATTTTTTCTCAGATAACTTACAAAATAGATGTTAGACTGGTTTTCAGTTCCGTTTTTAAATAACAAAACTAAAACTTTCTGTGCCAAGAATAAAATAACACTTTACTTTAATTACAAAAGATACTTTTTTTTATTTAACTGACTAGAACGATACGTTTATTTTTCTTTGAATAATTATAATTGATTTTTTGATAATAAACTTGTAAAGTGAAATTTATTTCTAGAATAAAGAAATTTATAGAATAAAATTATACATTTTTGTGATTAATTTAAATCATAATTTAAATAATGAAATTTTAATTATGTCTGTTTTTAACTAAAATCGTTTTACCGATAATGGAAAAACTTTTATGAAAAAATATCATTATTCAAATGAAAGTATTTTGTAATTTTGAATTAACTGTTTATTCACTTAAAGATAACACCGAATTTTAGACAAAATTTTCCTGTTATTTTTTTTTCAATTACCACCCCTTCACCTTTCCCTTGCTACGCCACTAAGGTCGACAATAATGTGAAGGCTTAAATAAATACCTCGGTATTTCAACACCCCGATGATATCTGGTTATTCCTAAATGGTCATCTATCTAAGTGAGCGCTTCTGTCCAGGCTTGACGTTACTTAACTTTGATGATCTGACGAGAACCGGTGTCTCTAACGTGACTTGAGATTATTTGCAAATTTCCATAAGCCTACATAAATCAATAGGATTACCAATTCTTCTCTTTCACAGAATAAAATAATGTTGCATGCAGGGCTGTGCTTAGGGTCCCCGCAACTGTGTGTGTGAGGGGGAGGCAAGCTCCCTTAAGGCTCCTTGGCTTCACATATCTCTTGTAATTAAAAAATTACCAAATTAATTATTTGAATTAAGTAGAAAATCATTATCTCACTTGAAATATACACCTATTAATCCATCTCTCGATATATGTATATGTATGTATATATGATCTTTGATCGTAGGCTCTAGTATGTTAGGGGGGCAACTTACCTTTTTAGGGGAAAGGGGGCCGCAAGACGCATTCTGCAACAGGGCCGCAAGGTGGCTAAGCATACCACTGGTTGCAAGTGCCATTAAATAACATTGTGTATCACAAGTAAGGCTATGCCAATATGTTTTTATTAAAGTTTATTCTTGTCATTACTTGACTATTTCGTGATTTTACCATTTCTTTTCATCATCTTGTTATTATTTGGAGTGTAACAATATGCTTTTATCAAAAAATATCCTCACCACAGCCCTAATAACTATTGTTCTTCCAGGAATATTTAGCCCTAATCATAAGCAATCATTATATATTTATTAATGTTTACTGTTCTCATCCTTATTGAGCCGCCATGAAAGCCAACGCCAGTTAAAGGCAAGGATTAATGTTAGTCAAGAAGAGGAAGGAACACACAACAACGATCATGAACAGAAAATACCAAACTCATTT
>JAUZSX010000019.1:390439-420009 GCA_034780655.1 Idiosepius hallami | reverse complement strand
TTTGTGCTTATGCAGTTTTATTTTTAATTTATTATTAATCTATTTGACTTTAATTTGACTTAGACTTTGTACTTAAATTTTCTTCATTATTCGACTAACAATATTGGGAATAAAAAGATATAGACTTTTTTCGATATTTTTTTGCGTTATTTATTCCCTCACCACGGTAAAGGAAGAATAATAATTAGTAATTAAAGTTACACAAATTCAGTTTAGTTTAATTCAGACTATTCATCGAAATAGTTAACTAGAATGTATGTTCTAATAATTTCTAAAATGATTGTAAAGAGATGATGCTTGTGATCTTGTTTGATAGATGATAAGATATTTCTGAGAAATTATTTTTGTTTAATTTTAAGAATTCCGACAAATATATTTTTTTTTTTTAGGATTTTAATAGAAAAGGATACTAAAGTGCCCAATGCTGCAATTTTTACAGTAAATAAAGAGGACCACACCTTAGGTAATTTGATAACAACGTAAGTAATTGAATATATTTCACAATTTTAATTGTTATTCACCTGCTTCCAAAATAAGCTTACTGAAAATAGTAATATTTTGTGCAGTTTAGTTTCTCTTAAAATACAAAAGGGGTTACATATTTTTTGGTGCCCTATGATAAACTATAAAATTATAACTGATAAAACAATCTTGATGAAAAAAACTTTTATTTTTCATTACTATTAACAAACATTTTTTTTATTTTAGAAAAAGTTAAGATATTGAAATATATATCACTGAAATATACAATTGTCCTTTTTTTTATTTTAGCATTCATTAAATATCAAGTTTCAATATCTATAAATATACATGTAGACATTGAAAAACATTTTTGCACCACAACAATATTTTTTTTAATTATTTACAAATTTATTCTATTGGTTTCTTAATGTTATATTCATTAATTATTAAGTCTTGATTAAATAAAAATAAAGAATGTTTTGGATTTTACTTTCATTTTATAGTTATTTTATATTATCTCAGATTACATACATCCTACTATTTGATCAACAAATTCAGAACACTTTTTTTAACATAGTTTAGATTTTTTTTTTAGTAAAAATGTATTTTAGACCTTTATTTTACATTATAGCCAATTGCTGAAAGATCCTCGAATTCTTTTTGCTGGATACAAAATTCCGCATCCCTTAGAACACAAATTTGTTTTGCGAATACAAACAACACCTGATTACACACCTCAAGAGGCTTTCACCAGTGCAATTACAGATTTAATGAGTGAAATATCTTTGCTTGAAGAAAGGTTTCAAGTAAGTTTTATAAATATATTTTTTAAATTGTCAGCTTATAAAAAAATGTAATCTAAATTTTCTTAAAACATTTTTACTTTAATATCTTATTTATTTATATTATGTGTATTTCATTGATTTCTGTTTGTATCTTTATTTTGCAGGAAGCGGTACGTGAAAAGCATGAAGCAGAATGAATATGTTATATTTTTAATGCATCTTCAACCATCAAAAATCCATTTTCATTTATTCATTTTATTCTGCTCTTTTGTATACAGTTGGAAATAAATTGATATTTTCTTTTTTTTTAATTCGACCTCACGTATTTGAAAAAAAAAATTTAATGTAGAAACATTTTGTGATTTATAATATTGGGTTGTTCTAAAAGATCGTAAACACTTGCTAAAAATTGAAACTTTACTCGCCCACAAAAATTATTTCTTTAAATAAAGACTATTTTCCAAGATGTTCTGCCATTAATCTGCAGGCTTTCAGATTTAGTGAAAGAACTATTCAGCTGGCTACAAATCAAACAACTCTTGACATGCTTCCTTCATCAAATGAGCTGAGTCGGTGGCCCATCAGAAATTGTTTTATTGAGCAGAAAAGGCCGTAATCTGATGGAACAGTCAAGACAATAGGCATGATATGGCAGAAGCCATCAAGCTCTTTAAACTTGTCTTTGGTTTCTTTGGCATTGTCCTGTAGCATCAAATTCAGTTAATTCGAGCCAGGTTCTTTTGTTTCAGTTGTTGAGAGTAACAATAAAAATGCTAAAAAACTAAAAACGGCATCAATTTTTCCAAGTGTTTATGAACTTTTGGAACAATCCAATATTGTTTTCTTACATTTGCCAGTTTTTGTAAAAAGACAATTCTTTTATTCATCATTTATTTTATCTTGAAATAAAATACATTACTAGATAAAATTCAGAGACGTAATTAAATAAATACAGATTATACAATTATTTGCTAAGCATATTCAAAAGTAAATGCAATCTTGAAATGTGGAACAAAAAGGTTTACAAATAGTCAAAGGAATTTTTTCTTCCTCAGCATTTAATTTGAGACCTCAAATTTGAATAAATAATGTTTATGGTACATTTAATTCTAACTTCAGTAAGTATTAGAAGTATGAGAATTTCTAGTTAACTATATTTTGTCAAAATATTCTTTACCATGCAGCTAATACCTACTCATTCATATATTTTGGATTAATGTCTCTCGATATGTATTAAATTTTTTTTCCATTATATTTTTGGGTTAAGTTCAAATTTGAGAAAGTATTTCATCTTTATAATTATATATCAAAAGTGTTGCCTAGCTCTGCCTGGGTGCCAGGGACCTGCCACTAAGGTAATTGAAGAAGCCTATTATATTGGAAAGCAGCTAATGCTTTTTTCATACTAAATTCATTTCTAATACTCTTTTTTATACTAAATTAATTTCTAAAGCTTTTCTTAAAAGTTAAGAAACCTATGGAAAGGCGGTATCATACATGTGCAAATTCTAATGTTCTAAATCATTTTATTTTCTTTAAATAACCACTGTAGTCTTTTTCTGTAGTCTTTTTTTGATGAGCTCTATGTGTAAATAAGACTTTTTTTAATAACTATTGTGATTTTATTTTCTAAAGAGCTACAAAATGTAGGGTTTCATACCATCATGGCTTGATTTTTATAAGTATATATATATATATATAGATAGATTGTACAACCCATTATATAATTTTTATTGAATTAAGAGCCTGAAAATGGTTCATAAAAAACAAAATATCACTATAGGTCTCTTATCTTTATTTCATTTATTCTATTAAACTTTTAATATTTCTTGAAATTTCTTCATAATGTTAATCAAAAACCTGTTTTTGTTAGTATTTATTTGTTCATAGGTTTTTCTTCTGAATTTCTTTGAATTAGTTTTACACAAAATTTCATTAAAAGTTATAGATAAAAAAATTGAACTGACAATAGATTTTAAAATAAATTTAAAAATAGAGAAAACATTGATTTGTATAAACTAAAGTGTTCTTAAGTGGGATAATTTTTTTTGTGTTAATCTTTAAAAATTAATTATAAAACTTTGATTATCTTGCTTGTGGTAATCGAACCGTATATCCGGTTAAAAATTTCCTCTTTGACCTCTAATCCTTAAAAATAAAACCAAGAAGAAATTGTAAGAAATTCTTATTTTTAAATGCAGTAAATAAAAAAAGGTTTCAAAATTTAAAATTCTTTATAGGATTTTTGAAAATTCAGGTTTTGTCAAAACTGTTAGAAAAATTATTTGTAGATATTTTTTTAAACAAGGTTTTTTTTTTAACAAGACTATTAAAATTTTTATGAAAATTTAGAATTGATTCTTTGTGTATGTATATATATATATATGTGTGTGTGTGTATTTTAAATCTTTTGACTGCTTATTTTTTCTAATTTCCTGATTAGTAAAAACTGATATTAACATCTGTCAAAACTATATTACATCCATTAAATTACAACTAAAATAACAGGAGACTGATTTTTTTGGTAATCAAACCTGTCTCAATATATATTTGATCAGCATCGACATGAAAGTTTATGTTCATTTATATAGGGATATTTAGTAGCATTAGACGTTGTTAGAGTCAAATAATGAAATGAGCACAAATCATGAAGTAAACTTTTGGATTGATGAACACAATGATGAAGAACTAAGTCACCAAAGGCTGTTGATCCTGTCCTAGCTGATCAACTACACATGATCTATCACTATTATTTATCCACACATACCCCAACACAAAAAGATTTGTTGTAAGCAAATGGAAACATTTCTTGTAGAAAGGGTAAATCATTGCCCTAAGGAGTGTCAAAATGTGGGCTAGTTGGTTCCCAAACACTAGACTGCATAAAGGATTTTGGACTTGGGCTACGAACATTGCGAAATTTTTCTTGTAAAATATTGTTGAATGCTTGCATTAAAGGATCACTGAAACTGTTGTATGAGGATGTTGACCCATCTTGAACAGGAGTGCCACCAGGAGATCTAAAAAGAAAACAAAGATGGTATTTTTTTTATTGTATAAAACTGAACATGAATATTTACTTCGAATTCTTCTCCCTTTCAAATAAAATAGGTATTAAAGCAAGAAATATGTGTATTGATAGTTATGATTTAGATAGGAAGTCGACTAGGTATTGTAGTATAGTCTATTTATAGTTACTTACATAGTACTAAAAAATATGCCTAAACGTATCATGCTGCTTTTTAACTTTATCTTTTATGACAAAGAACAGTAAATGTTTTTTGGTTATATACATATATATAATTTTTTTTTTCAATAGAATTTGTATAAAATTTTAAAAATATTGATCTTTGTCATGAAATATAAAGTTAAAAAGCTGCATGCGACATTTTTATGTGTCTTTTGTTGTATATCTAGGTTATAAACCCAAAAGATCCTGTCAAAAGATTAGGTCTAGCCTCAAAATATAAAATAATTAGTAAAAAAAAAAATTTAAAAATGCATCAAACAGTTTTCTAACTTTCCTTACCTTTTTATCACAAGAAAGAATAATGCTTCAGAAGAATTACATTTTATTATCAATATTTATTTTGATGTTTCCATTTTAATTAAGATGAGTTAAAGGAATCAAATCAATGATCAACATGTAAAATATTTAAATTCAGCAAAAAACAATTACATTATTATATCAATTAAATAAAACAAACCAAATTCAAAATACTATACCTTAATTGATTTGTAGATTTGAGTCTTCGCAGAGGGTTTTTTGATGCCAGTTCTTCAGTAATACTAAGAAAAGAACCTCCATTTTCATTGCGGTGGAGTCTTAAGAAACACAAAAAGAAATAAACAATCAATTCAGAATTGAATGGATGGTTAATTTAATGCATAAACGTATCTATGACTTTTTTAGTTAATGGCTGTACACTTATAAACCCCAAAAATTAAATATTCCACATTCATTTGTATTTTAGAGTCGTGAATGAAAAATAAAGCATAAGATCTCCCTTCACAACAAAATGCTTAGGAACAAGTGAAATGAATTATGAGTGACAGATTGGGACTTTTAAAAATTAATAAAACAAAAAGAAGAAATAATATTTCTTTGTGTGAATTGATTTTGAATTGTTTGTGTTTTACGGCATATCAACCTTTTTAGGTCATTCAATACCGATAACTATCACTTTTGATAAACATTCTTTTTGTCTAAGCATAGTTCTTTTAGATAACAAAGTGTACACTATTTAATCCATAAATGGAGGGAGTGTGGGGGATTCATACCTTTACCAAGAGTATTAGTCCAAATGTGGACATATATGGAACAACTTATGTATTACCATTCTGAAGTCTGATTGTCTATCCACTTCCCCAAGTGGACCTGAATTTAAATAGGCTACAACTTGCAAGTTGTACTATAATATAATACTATAATGACCCCAGCCTAAAGATCTACATTTCCTTCAAGATGCAGTTTCAGATACAGAGTTTGCATAAACTGCTACTGACTCAAATAGCGCAGAAATATGCCACTTGTTTAGAACAAATTTTTCTAGTATAGTTTTTTGTAGCATTAAGAATGCTTAAATAATGATTCCCTTCTACTCTTCTCAATTGTCAGATATGTTGAAATGTAACATTGGCTAAGTTACCAGCATGAGCGTGCTATATTTTGCACGTGCTAAGTGAAAACAAAAATAATAAGAAAAAGAAAAGCTAGCACTTCAACTGTTAAGTTTCTGTAGCATTTGTTGCGGCTATCAAAGAGTGTTGTGTATTAGATGGACTGTGTGTACACACTGCACAGGATAATTTGCTACACAGGTTGTCCCAAAAGTTTGAGGAATTCTTTGGTTTCGAAGTCGCTGAATGGTACTTTCACAAGATCCAAAAGCTTTAACAACAGTGGCAGAAAAGTCTTGGAAAATGATTTTTATTGTGAGGAATAATTCTTTGTTATTTTTATCATTACTCGGCTAGTAAAATTTCATAGTGTTTATGGACTTTTGGGGCAAGTTAATAGTACAATACAAAAAAATTAAGAGAATTTTTAAAACAAAAATACAGATTAACGGAAATAAAATGGGTTTACATAATTCAAAAAGCAAAAACTAACTAACCTACTCAGTTTTAGTTTTGACTTAGCTTCTAAAATGTTAACACTGTTTGGGGCTGGAATCTGAAAAGAAATAAAGAAAAACATAAATAAAAATACCAGCTTCTCTGATATACATGAATTCAAAATTAGATTAGCAGAAAATTTTGGGTCTGACCAAAAATATAAATGTGCAATAAAACCTTGTACGTCATCAAACTTGGTCTGGTCAAAAATATATCTGTGCAACAAAACCTATGTTGTCAAACTTGAGACTGGCGAGGGAAAAGGTTAGATGATAAGAGAGGAATAAAAATGAGGGTTGAGGGGTAATTGTGATAAATATCACTAAAGGTTCACTTTATTTATGGGTTGTTTCATCAAGTTCTACCCAGTGTATATAAAAAAATAATGTTAAAATCTTTGATAGAGCACATAACATACACATGCCTTCATTTACCAAACTGCAGTATGTTGATAGTATTGTCTTGGATATTGAGGTGAAAATTACCTTCTTTTTATGGCTATAGTATGGTTAAAAAAAAATTTTCAAAAGTATTTTTCAAAAGTAAATAATGTATTTGGCCAGTTGTGATAAACATTTGAACAAAGCTTTAAGCTGGGGCTTGTTATTCATCAACCGTTATACCCAGTGGTGCGTTTGGCAGCAAATTTGTTTTATTTTTGTTTTTTCGTAGCACACTTGTTTTCACCAGAAAAAGTTTTTTTTTTTGACACCGGATGGATTTCGGCCAAGCAAATTAATAGAAAGAAGATTAAAAAATCTATTTGAACTTACTTCTATTGAATTTCTGTCCTTCAATGGGGAACATGGCTGAGATTTTGGCCCAGATAGTTCAGTTTTACAACTGAGACGTAAAGGAACTGCAGATAACATAGGGGGAGGTGGTGGAGGAGGAGGAGGCGGTGGCGGCGGTGCAGGGATGTTGGTTGAATGCAGGGCTGGTCGAACCAGTGGGCTTTGATTCTCTTTATTCTTTTTATTAGCAAGACGCTTTGAAAACCGAGTCTTCTTGGCATCTGCGAGAAAAAAGGAAGAGAGATCGGTAGTGCTGTACATCAAAATATTTAGAAACAAACGTACAAAAAAAAAAAAAGCAGACAAAAAGAATATGAAAGAGTGAACAGTTTTTTTTACCTTGAGAGTAATTGAATGCCTTACACATATTTGATTTTAACTCCTCTAGTTTTTCTCCACTTTCTTGCTCACTCACGGAACAAGGAAGGTAATCAGACATGCCAATTGCTGACATAAATCTTGACTGAAATATAAAAGATTCAACAACTATAAACATTGACTGTTTGGTGTTTAAGTCAAATAATAAATTTTTTGGTTCGTTTTGATTTGGCTTACTAGGGTTTAATGACCTATCAAATATTAATGGTTAGTTGGAGAATTTTGTCTGATTATTTATTTAGTATTATTGAAATATAAAAGATTCAACAAATATAAATATTGACTGCTGTTTGGTTTTTAAGGCATATAATAAACTTTTTCAATTCGGTTTAATTTGGTTTCCTAGGTTTTAATGACCTATCAACCATTTATGGTTACTTAAGCTCTCATAGGCTTTATGGAGAATTTTGTCTGGTTATTTATTTAGTATTATTTTTATTGTTGTTTTGTATTGTTTGGTTGTGTTTTTTTTTGTTTGTTAAGTGCACTGGTTCTCTGAGTTTTTTTTAATGTTGAGAATTAAGATCTTTAATTCATCAACAAACTACTTGACTAACACAGGTTGCACTATTCAATCCATAGGTGGAGGGGAATAAAGAAAATTTGCATTTTTTACAGCATTAGCCTAAATGTGAAACTTGTGTTTACAATTCCAAAGAGTGTTTATTCACTGTACTGCAGCCTAAACATTGAATCCATGGATAAATACAATAATCAAAAATTAAAATCAAGGTGAGTTTTATGTGCAACATGTATAGTAAAATGTTTCTTAAATATATATTTTGTAGATCAATGGTTCTTAACCTTCTTTTTTTTTATTTAGTGGACCTCTTCATAGCTGTTGAGAATAAGAAAAATTTTCTATATATCTTAATTGCTAAAGAACCAACTGTTACAAGATAACTTCCTAAGACTTAGTATCACTCATAATGAAACATAAAAGTTTATTTTGATGTATATAGATGGCTTTTCTGAATTGTTAAAATATCAACTTTTCTACAGAAATTAGAAAAAAAAAAACTAACTCAAATTTATTTTAAGTTGCTTAGATAAACCAATTCAAAATTATTATACAAATGAGTTAAACCCACTTTTATGTATCCATGAAATTTTATGCTGGTCTAGCAAGTCATTATTATATACATTGAATATTTCATTTTGAGTCAAACCTATATGTTTGCAAAGCAAATATCTTTGTGAACATTTGATGTCAATGAAAATTTTTTTATCAAAAATTAAATTTAAATCTTTATCAGAATATCTTCAAAAATAGATTTTATGTTATAGCCATGAACATATTTTGTGTGTTGTTTATGGATTCGTTTTGCTTAGTTATGATTTAAATTTTTTTTTTACGGTGCATAAGAAGATGAGAACATCATTTTTTTCAATTGTCATAGTCACACTCTTTCTATGGAGACACATACACACATCAATGTCAACATGTTAATTTGGCTGATTTAAAGTGTAATATTACCTTTAAAAAAGACATATTAGAAGAATTTTCATATTCATCCTTTTTCCTTTTTTTTAAAATGCTTGTGTACTTGGCTGGATTTTTTTCAATGAATTCCATCAATTCCTGAAAATAATATATAATAATTTAAACCATTTCAATAAACATCCAAAATTAACTTTCTTTAAATCTTTTCAATTCTACAGAAATTTTAATAAGAAAAACAACTGCATATAAAATGAGACATTTTTACTTTCTTTTTGTCTCCACTGAAATAACCATGACCAATAATAATTTAACTTATTTAAAACTAAAATAATGAATATAAATTGCTGATATTTTTCTGTTTAGTTTTATTTTTTCTCGTAATTGGCTTTTAGCGCTTGCTGTGTGTAGCAGATCTACGTTGGTTAGTGTGGTGTCAATATAACCAGCGCAGTTTAGTTTACTAAAATAATTTTTCAGCTTTCTAAAATTTAAGGCAGTTTTCTAAGGAAAAAAAAATCTTCAAATTAAAAAAAAAAGATCATAATTAGCACGGAGCATCCAAGCAACCCTCGAGCAAGGCCGAATATTACTTCTTGTAAGTTCATAAATATTAGTAGGAAAAAATAGTCAAATTACCTCAAGAGCTTTACATGTTTCCTCCGAGGCTTGCATCTCGTATGCTTCTTCGGACATCAATGAACAATATTTTTGTTGAAGTTTTGAAGGATCATCAAACTCATCATAACTTTCCATTCTGAAAATCATTGCATAAAAGTGTAAGGTAATAGTGCATATGAGCACATGGTTGCCATATTTAGTGATAGTTAGTTCAAACTGCATGAACACCCATGGGTGCGATATTTAGTGATAACAGTTCAAACTGTATATGAACACCCATAGGTGCGAAAATACACTAATACCAAGTGTAAATATATTGGAAGGTAGTTTTTTAAGCTTTGACAATACGTAATTTCAAGTGATTACGAATAATATACTGTAGTGATGATTCAGCATTATCAGCTGATTTCCCTTTTACATGAAAGATGTCAAGAATAAACACAAAGGGAGAGTAGTTACAGACAGGCACAGGTGAGGTGCAGCGGAGAGCGGACCATGGAGTTATTAGTTTTAGAGAGAAGTAATAACATAGTTCTTAGTCTTGCTCCCTCTATTTGTTGGTCTCAATGTGCAATCTCTGTGGTATGTCTGGTATTGATGACAGGTTCCTTCATAACTGGATAGACAGTGAGTGAGTAAACTCTGCTGTTTACATTTCTCTGGGTCTCGTCTGAGCATAGACAGGCACGGAGTGCTCCGAGAGGGCAAGGTCGCCAGTTTGAAAATGGAATTTTGATACCGAAATATAAACAAACATTATAAACAACACTAACAGTAAACAACACATACCGGCTTGCTTAAACCTTTACATTATTTTTATTTGTTTTACTAGGTTTTGTTTGACCAAATTAACGTTCAATAATCTTCCTTAAGTATTATAAATTATAAATCAAGATTTACTTAAGTTCAAAAAAGGTAAATTTTGTCATTCACTTTTCATTCTACTAACATTACAATAGCAAAGTTTTCAAATAAAGGCGAGAGAGAGAGAGAGAGAGAGAGAGAGATAGAGAGAGAGAGATAGAGATTACAATTAATTTTGTTTGTAAATATTAAAAAAAGGTTTTTAAACTGTCAATTTTGTCAACATTCAACAACGTCCTCACTTTTGAGTTGTTTAAAAAAAGGAACATAATTTTTAATTTCGTTTCGTTTTCATTTTTAGAACGAAAGAACACGCTCTATTACGGCCTTGGCTCAATGCAATCAATGCACTTAATCAACGTAATTTTCGTTCCTTTACCGTTTTTTGGTTTAGGGTTTAAGGTCAGAGTTTTGGGTTTAATTTGGTCCTAGAATCATTTTTTCAATTTTGTTATAGCACGACTTGCACATTAAAAAAAATTGAAAACGGAACGAATATCAAATTTCGTTTTTATTTCTTAAACATCCCAAAAATGTGGACATTGTTGACAAAATTTACCAAATAAACAGCCATAGCTTTTCGAATTTTTTTCTTCTAATTTAATTTTATTGTTGTTATCGTTTGTTTTAGTTCTTTCCAATAAAAGGCGCATTCATTTCATACATTCATACCAAGGATTTAATCAAATAACACTTTTAATGTTATTTTTGTTTATTATGAAATGTGTATTTTAAATTTTCAAACAGACGTTTATGGTTCCACTAACAACAAACTTAACTCCAAGCAAGAGAAACAAAATGAAAAGAGGCGTTTTAAAACTAATATCATCAAAATAAAGGAAAACAAATAATAAATAAATAACTGTTCCAAAAGTCGAGCAAAATCAAATAAAAGCAATCAAAACTTACTTAAAAAATCTATTTTCTTTTTCCTAAGCGTTTAATTCAAAATTTAAATTTGGCGGATGTGCTAAATCTCGTTTGCCGATGATACGACACGAGAACTGACGAGATCATAGTTGGACAGACAGGGCGCATGGTCGCCATAACTAAGTAAGCTACAGCGATCTGACGATCGCCATTTTAGGGCGTTTGTTAACGGCCATCAAAGGTTTTGGGGGATAAATAGTCCCCAAGTGAAGGATATTTTAGATCCTCCTTCAATTAAACCTTTATTCTGACTTGTAACTCAAAAGAGATACATTAATTTTTTAACTTTTTTGTCTGTTCAAGATGGATCTTTGAAAAATGTTGTTCTTACGAGTAAGCAAGTCTAACAAATTCTGCGTTGAAGGAGGCAGGTCCTTCACCCAACTTGCCGGAGGTGTCGGGCCCTTGGCTCGGCCAGGGAACCACCTTGCCGACCTTTTGTCCGTAATTTTAACGGTAGATGTTAGACGAAGGAAATATGGAAAAGAAACCAATCAGCCGACATTCTCCAGTCCCTGTGAAGAGCAGTGGAGGAGATAAAAAAACAGGTAACAACGTTGGTGATTATTCCTTCCTTACATTCAGTAGAAAAAATTCATTTGATTTTTCTTTAACTCTTAAATCTCGTAAACTGTCAATTATTCAACTACCCGTAAAAAACGATTGCATAAAAGTTAATTTAATCCCGAGAGAGAAAAATCTCTAAAAAGGAAATTTTTAAAAACCAACAAAAACACCTAATTTTTCATTTTGTGTGTGTGTGTGTGAATATTTTTTGGGAAAAAAAAACAAATACGGATATCAAATAAAAAGAAAACTTTTTCAAACATTAGATTTTTTTTTTGCACACTTCAGAATTTATTATCTATTTTTCTTAGCACTATGAAAGTTAATTTTTTAGTTAATTATAAGTCCTGTAAAACCATTTAGTGTCTTGTTGGGTGTTTTTACTAATTTTGACTTAATTTTTTAAATAGTTTTTGGTGATTAAAGTTTATATTTTATTCTGAACAAACTTTTTGTTTTTAGTAATTATCTTTTAACAAAGTAAAAATTATATATTACTTATTTCTATTTAGGCTTTTTCTGTTTGTTATTACGTCATCGTTGTCATTGACCTATATTTTGATAGTAGCAAGTAAATTGTAGCTTTCCTCTTTTTCTAGAAGTTTTTTTTTGTGCTGATATTCGTATATTGCTTGTCGTTTGTTTCAATCTGCCTATTCGTTTGATATCCAAGCTATTTTGTGCAACTAATTACTTAGAGCCATCTTCGTTTCTTAACGCAACCCTCTATTAACAGCAAATAAATTTTACTCTGCTCTTAAAACGTTTGTTTGTCGTCGTATCGCCATCTTTTTTTGTTTATGTTAAAGAAATGGCTAAAAAATATCATCAATTAAAAATTTGGTTTTATACTTTTTTTATACATTAAAGTGAATAAATATTCCTGTCACAACGTAGCTTGTTTTTTTTTGTGTTTTGTAAACAGCAAAAAAACAGAAGTAAAGGAATATCGTCCCATTTGCTGCTGCTTTGTTAAAAAAACAAAAACAATAACAAACTTAAACTGCCTCCGCCCTTCATTGCGAAGAAAAAAAAAAGGTTTGGGGAGGTTAAATTTTTAAAAATTTAATTGAATTATTAATTTTTAATTTTATCTGAATAGAATTGAGCAAAACCTGTTTTTGTAAAGGTAAATTGGTTAAAAACACAATCTCTGACTTTAAGAACTATTTTATAGAAATACTAAATGGAAAAAAGCTGTTTGCTTTTTTTTTAGTTTTCGTTTGTAGTTTATGTTTTTGTGATCCCCGAATTATTGCTCTATTTAAAAATTAATATTTAAAATTTTACTTTTGCATAATAATTCTTTTTTGTTTAGATTTTTTTTTTATCAAATGGAAAAAAAATTTAAACAACGGAACATCATTGTGTCCCATGTTATGAGAATTTGATGTATTATTCTAGGTGACACGATTCAGTGATTCACTGTGAAATAATAAATTAAATAAATTCAAATAATTTAAAAATAACAGTGTGTAGCTCTTCAAATTATCATTTAAGGGAAAATGCTGAATATGAAATGTTTTTAAAACTCCATCGCTCATAATTTTTAGGGATTTTGAATTTAGTTTGATAATACACTAAGTTTTTCGACTATTAAAAGTAATAATAAACGCTGAAAAATGTTTAACTATTCAAAAATGTTATAAAAACTGATTAAGCTTAGAATTTTTTCCTCTAAAAAAAGCTGCATTGTCATTAATAACATTTGTCGAATATCAGATTATTAGCTTAATGAAATTGCCTGCCATTTTTTCTTTATTTTAGCCTCACAAAATAGACAAATATAGATAAATCTACTATATTCATTAAAGTAGAAAATTGACTCCAAATTGTGTGAGAAACAAAAAGAAAGGCACTTGAATACTACTAGAAATTGGACAATTACATGAGTTGAATTAAAATGAAGTGATATAATTGATGCATTGTTTAAAAATAAAAAAGAGTGCGATAGAAAACAAAGCCCTCCCCCTCCCCCAAGACATAAAAAAAAACACTGGAAAAACATAGACTGGAAACTTTGAAAATACACAGAATCTTTAAAAAGAAAAAAATTTCAAGATCTTTTATTTTAGAAAACATGATTTTCAGGAAGACAATTCACATTTGTTTCGTAGAAATAACTAAGTTTTTGAATTGCATTGTTCAATAGACTGTATAAGTTTTATGACCCATATTATTATTCTGCATCTTATATTTACATGCTGTAGATATATTTAATTGCATCAATGTAATTTCTTTTGTGACCCAATTGTACCATAGTCTTTGTAAAATTTTCCAGCTGAAACTTGTTTTATCATTAACTAATTTATTTGCTCATAAGAAATCACTCATATTGCTACATTGTTTACATTAGATAATGCCAGATTTCAACGTACTCCAAGGCGAAAAGAAAATGGAGTCCGTTCGTACCAGGATGCTAATCCCAATAAGAAACCTTTTCCTCAAAAAACCCGGACAGCCAGTGACAAGAGACCACGGCCTCGGGGTTATTTCAATGACAAGCAGAGGGATGAGGTGAGTGTTGTTGCCACCATTATTCAATTTCTTCTAGAAAATGAAAAATGTTTGACTTTTTTTTTTTAATTGATTTTCATATTCAAACTTCATCAAGTTTAAACTTTTTTAACATCCTTATATAAAGTTACTATTGATTAGCATTTTTTAAAATTTAAATTTATATTCAATTGTTAATTGCAATGATGAAAATCATTATTTGAAAATTTTCTTAATCTTTGATTCCTTATAAGTAGGTTACTATTAATTAGACCCCACACGAATGTAAATGTTTAGAAAAAAATCTAATGTAAACATTTCTAGTATAATCTAGTTTAAAAGAAATTAAACTTTAGAATGAAAAAAAATCATTTTTTATGAATACTTCAAAATGGTCATTATAAACTTACAAAAATGAAAAATAAATTTCAAACTATGTGCAATTTTTTTGTTTTTTCTGACATCTAAAAATAAAGTAAACTTGGACAAATGTCATAAAATGCAATTTAAACTGAATTCCATTAAAATCCAAACACTTCATTTGATTGATGCAAGATTTGTGATAATGACATTTTGAAAACATTGTTGTTAATATGAAATATAAAAAGTAGCAGCACACTGCAACTATAACAAACTAGCCTTTGATCTGAAATGCTGAATTGCTGCCTTAAATACATTTATATTTTATTAGTTAGCAGAAGTTTTTTATGTTGGGCCCAGGGCTAAAAAAAAGTGGCTAAATAATTAGCCCTATTTATTTTGCAATCTTAATCAATAGAATATATATAGGGAAAATTAAATAAAGTTACTGAGTTAGTATCTAAATGATGCTAAAGGTCTAAAAATAAAAATCAACATAAAACAATATTTTAGGTCTATTTTTTTTTTTCTATTTCAGTTTTTATGTCAAAGAACTTAAATTTATTCAATTCAAAAGATTTTATTAAAAGATTGTTAAACAATAATATACGAATATTCAAAATTTAGATTTTTAATGATATCTTAATTTAAAACTATAAAGTTCTTTTGTATTAAATTTCTACAATATTATTAGCATATCTAGATGATGTTCTAGAAAACACTAGAATTAAGAAAATTTAAGATGTAATAAAAAAAAAAAAATTAACAATAAAAAAGACCCTTATCAGTTTAATATAGAAAAATAATAGTTTCTTCTTACAATTTTGATTTTAATATGACTTAATATTATATCATTTAAATTTTATTGTAATTATTTTTTTACAGGTAGCAAATGAAATAGTTGCGGAGTATAACTCCTCGGTGTCTAGAAAAGATCTGAATCAAATGCTAAACTTTGATTATGGATTTCATCGTGGTTCCACGAGGACTTATCATGGAACTCAGCTTAACCGACCTCGTCGCAGCCACTTCAAAAGTGGTTACGTTTCAGGAGGGGTCTTCAACAAACAACAATATTTGCAAGCTAAGTAAGTAGATTATCTAATGTTTTTTTGTTTTTTTTTTAACCAAAGTTGATTGTAAAATTGGTCAAAGAAAATATTTTTTCAAATAATATTTTAAAAGTAATTACCAAAAACTTACTCCGTCTTTTATTGATGTTGTACTTTCATTCTCCCTCTTTCCCATTCTCTAAAGTATCATCTGAAAATTATTCTCTTTCCCTGTGTGTACATATTCTACCATTCTGGCATTAATTGACCCCAAAATTGGTTGATATGGCGTTAAATCCCAAATCAAATCAAATCTTGAAGGATTCTCGATCATTTTCTATCTTTTTTTTCTCTTCTTGAATGTAATTTATGTGGCTCTTGTCATTAGTCTAAATATTCAATATTTTTGTCAAGCTGTCATATCAAAAATAAAATAATTTTAAGTGTAGCATCACAATATTTAAATTATACATCACTCTATAGGTATTACGTTAAGATAAATCTTTTTGATAATTTTACTAATGATCTACAATATCTTATTTAAGATTATGTAATTTTCACTCTTTTAAATGTATAAATTAATCTAGAATTTAATATCTACTGTTTTAACTATTATTTCATTTGTGTTCATATGGAAACCATGAAAGTAATAATTTTTTAAACTGTTCAATTGTATTTGAAGTTTGGCTAGATCTAGGATCACAATGTTGATTAATGTATAAACATTTTTAGTTATAAAAGTTCCCTTCAAATTGTAGACCTTGTACATTTGCTTTATTTCAATAGTTGCCAGTTTGTAATGAAAGACAGTGGTGACTATAGTATTCATGCTATTGATCCAGATCAACCAGTAGAGTGGGATAACATTGAACAGGTGGTAAGTGTAATCAATTGATCTTATGCATTTCATGATTACTATTTTTTGCATGAGCCTTGGAAAGATTTTTTTTATTTTTTTCTATGTAGAAAGTTCTTGGAAGTATATGCTTCTACTTCTGAGTTAGTAATAAAACTTAGTGTTCCATATTTTTTAAATTTTGAAATAAATATACAAATTAAATTGTAAATTTGGAAAATATTAATCTATTTAGAAAATGACCAATGGTTATTTGTTTAAAATAATTTCACTTTGTGCATCAATAAAATATTTTGAATTCATTTTGGTTTAATTCTATTTTATTCTTTTGTATTTTCCATGTCAGTGCATGTCAACTCCTGATTTACCACTTTGCCCCATCTGTCTGAGTCCTCCTGTGGCAGGTATATTTTATTTTAGATAAATGTATATTTTAGAAACCAATAATTAATTTCTTAAATGACTAATGTTAATTACTAATTTTGGATGAACATGATAAATTTTTAAAATTCACATGATAAATGAAATATTTTCTTTTGCATGTTACTTTTATGTATTTAATTGAAAAAAATAATCATTAAAAATTTAGTTTTTAGTTCACACTTTAACTAACTTTTGTCCAAAAATAATCTACCTTATAGTGTAAAATATTTTCATTCTTTTTATTAAAAAACTATTTGTAGCTTTTATCATTTAAAAAATAACTTTATCATTTGAATTTATATTCAATGTGAAATGAAAATAAATTTCTATTGTTTCATATATTTGAGGTATTGGTATAAAATAGATAAATATATGTACAATCAAAGTTTAAATTTCATTTTTTAAAGTTTTATCATCTTTTCCAAACAACTTAATCTTTTAAAATCTGTTCTATTTTTATTTCTTTTAAAGGTAAAATCACAAAATGTGGTCATATTTACTGTTGGTCGTGTATCCTCCATTACCTTGCCCTGTCTGAAAAGAATTGGCACAAATGTCCCATATGCAATGAAGCTGTACACCAGAAAGATTTGAAAAGGTAACTTTACATAGGAGCTATTGATTTTAAATACCTTCTAAATAAGTTTTAATTGAAATCATTAAATTAAATCTCTATTTTCTGAAGTAATATCTGATTTTTTTCCTTCATTTTAGTATTTTGATAAATTAATAAATTTAATTCCCTTTGGCCACTATTGGTGGTTAAGTTATTTTTACTGAAATTCTCTTTGTATTTCAAGAATTCTGAAAGTAATGGCAATGTATATATTTGTTAAATTTATCTTGTATTTTAATGTTGTGTTGCCAAGTTGGGCTTTAAATATTGTAGAAAATTTTTTATAAATATTTCCATTAAGCACTTGGTTCAATTTATTTAATTTTATTAAATGTTCATAAGTTATTTTTACAAATTTTGTAAAATATTCCAAATATTTCATATTTGCTTCAATCTTCATTATTGATTTTGTTAGTGTGAAGACCATTGAAGTTCATCGCTTTAAAGTTGGCGATACAATCAAACTAAACTTGATGAGGCGGGATAAAGGCAATACAATACCTGTGGCCAGATCAAACTGGAATGATCTTCCATCGAAACCGTATAATGTAAAAGGCAAGTACTACCTGAAATTTTTATAGTTTTATGAATATGAATTTTAATTTTATTAGTACAAATATTAATAACTCCATTTTTATTCTATTTTCAGAAAATCATATGGCTTGTTACTCGAAAGTTGTTATAGCTACTCCTGCTGATGTGCAAGAATTGGTTATAGATCCAGAAACTTCACAACTTATAAGACAATTGGATGATGCTGAAGTAAATAATTTTCAATTTTAAAAATTAAAACTTTTTTTATTACTACTTTTTCTTGATATTTTTAGGAAAAATTAATCTAGATTTTATTGTCACCAATCAAATGATTTTATTTACTTTTTTTTAGGAATCTGAGAAATGTTTTATAGAATCTGCATTGCTACAACAAAAGGTAAGGCTTCATAATTTATACATTTTTTTAAATAGCTAAAATAACTAGAAAAATTGATCAACATTTTAAAAATAGGTGGCCTATACTTCGGGAGTGTCTCCTGTATTCATTAGAATATTTTGACATGAACACCAATGGAGTTCTCTTTTTACTTTGTACTTTACTAAAAAGTTGCAGAATATGAATTTTGGAACTTTCTTTTAAAATAAATCTATTAGCTTCAACTAATCTTTGCAGCTAAATGTATATCATTAATAATATATCTAAATTAAAGCACTTATTGCTTATATTGTTATTAATGATAAATCACTAATCCTGATTAGTTCTGGTTTCAGCAATATATACTAGAAGTATCGCCCAGCTTTGCCGGGGCACTAGGGATTTGGCCTAAAGTAATTAAGAAAGCTTATTATATTGGAAAACAGTTAACGCTGTTATTTATACTAAATACATTTCTAATGCTTTTTGAAAAAATTGTTTTTATACTAAATTTATTTCTAATACTTTTCTCTAAGGTAGTTAAATATATTTTATAGAACGGCAGTACAGGACATGTGAAAATTCTAGTGGTCTTAACCATCTTTTAAAAAAATAACTATTGTCTTTTTCTGAAGAGCTCTACGTATAACAGGAATTTTTTTTTAAACAACTATTGTGGTTTTATTTTCTAAGGTTGTAGGGTCTCATACAACCACAACAATCTGATTTTTATAAGTATAAAGATATATTATCAATTATCTTCAAGAAAAACTAAAATGAAAGCAAAATCTTTAATATAATTGTGTAAGATTTTTCTTTTCTCAAATAGAGCTAGATCTACAACTATTATATAATCTGCAATTGCCTAGTTGGAAAATACTGCTGTATGCTGTCACTAGAAATTTTAAAATTGAACTCAGTTATAATGTAATTTATATTTGTAATTTTTTTTGGTCTTTGGGTTGTGTTGATAATAAAAAGATCATCTACGCTAAATTTAATTTTATTAACTTTTTTTCTGATTTAATTTTTTTTCTATAAACTCTGTTATTGTTTAAAAGAATAAACAAAAATTGGAAAAAAATGGATTCAAAATGTCTGAACATAAAAGTGTAATTCAGCCAATTAATAAAATTTTTTTTTTTTTTATACAGCCGTTACTATTGTAATTGATCGACTAATCTGTCAACACAAGCTTCAGTTGCTTAACAAGCGGTGTACTCGCTCAACATATTTGTGGTGGTTAAAATGGGAGGAATTTAAATCTGAAATCAGTTTTGTAAAAAAAAAAAAAAAAAAAAAAAAAATAATATTTCGATTCGTCTTAATGTTTTTATCAGAGAAGGACTATTGTTTTTAGTGGCGTGCATCTGTCCGTCCATACTATTGCCAGATAACCTTCCATTACTTTATTCTGAAATTTTGCCACAAGTTGTATTTTTATATGTAGATGTGCATGTGAAAATTCTCACTGCATCCCCAGAGGCCTAAAATGGGTCAAAACCATCCAAAAATGGCAAAAAATGACACTTTTTATCCATACCTTTTGATCCATTCATTAAATTTTTCTAAAACTTGGCCAAAATGTGAAGGAAATTGTCCAAAAGGGTTAGGTTTAGTATTTTTGTATGTGACAAAATTCTGGTTTGCATCCTCTAGGGATTTTGGGGGGCTAAAAACATCCTTTTTGGGTGTTATTTAATGTTTCTGTCCAAAATATCATTATGTATGTCATTTTTGGTCCTTGATTTATCCGATAGGGACCATTGTTTTCAGTGGCGTCCGTCTGTGCGTCCGGAAGATTGCCAGAAAACCGTTGATTGCCACAAGTTGTATTTCTATATCTAGTTGTACATAGTAAAAAAAAAAATTTATCACCAAAATTCTTGTTGTGACATCAGAGGCCTTAAATGGATCAATAACAGCCAAACATGGCCAAAAATGACACTTTTTGCCTATAACTTTTGATCCCTCCATTAGATTTTTCTGAAAATTCGTCAAAATGTGTAGGCAATTGTGCCAAATGAAAATTCAGTATTACTGAATGTGGCAAAATTCTGGTTTGCGTCCCCCTGGGGCTTTTTTGGGAGGCTAAAAACACCCCTTTTGGATAATTTAAAGTTTCTGTCCAAAATATAATTGTTTTTTATGCTCCATTCACTGTACATTCAAAGGGGACCATGCATATTTCACTTGTTTTTTTATGCTCTATTCACTTGTTCATTTTTTGTTGTTTTTTTTTTTGTATAGATGAGTGTAAATACTAAAATTTAGTAAATATATCATTATTATTCTGTTTTTTTTTTTTTTTTAAATATTTTTTATTGCATACATACTTTTGTAAGGTTAATTTATAAACAAGTTTGATTTACACAAGAAGGAACTGATCTAATGTAAACAATGGCATATAAATTGAGACATTTGCCACTTAATATACACTTTTTTCAACAAATATTTTTCTAATACATATTTTCTAACTATCTGAACAAAAACTCTTGGAATAATGAGATTTAAAAATATAAATTCAATCATATCAAAGGAAATTAAAATACTTAATCTGGTATTGTATTTTTTTCTAATTTTAGGATAGAACATCACTGCAACCACCATCTCCTACTCACAAAGTTCAAGAACAACAACCCCTTTCTTCAGAATTTGAGTCCTTGACTTTAATCGAATCTAAACCTGATACTTCATCTTTTAAGGTCAGTACTTTGTTTATTTATTGGATCAAAATAAATGTTACCAGCAATTTAAACCTAAAAATACTTCAGATAATACTACTTAGATTTTTTATCTCAAGTTAATGAAAAGTCTCTAAACAAGACCATTTGGACTGTCATATTGCATTTTAGTTTTATTCAATTTTTTAAATTTTAATTCTGCTGTAATGTTTTGGTAAATAAAACCTTATGTCCAATTATTTTTAAAAGAACTTAATTTACATTCTTATTGTGTTTTCCAGTCATTTTTGTAAATGACATAGAAATATTAGTTCCAAGTTGTGAATATCAATTGGCTCCTTGTAATTATCAAAAACAAAAAAGAATAACAATAGCACAGTCATACTAATTTATTATTGGTATCAAATTCAGGAAAAGTCTATTGATTGACTAACTTATTCCTTGAATCAAAAGACATTAACTTGAAGCTGGAACAAAATTTAACATCTCATGTAATAAAAGAAAATTCTAATTATAACATCTAGTTGGTTAATCACTTTTATCCTTGGCTATAAATGTAGTCTTCAAACTAGATGAATATACCCATCATCAGTTATCAAAAACCTTGCAATACTCATTTTTTGCTCCCCTATCAACTTGATTGGAAAAAAAAGATTCAGTTGTCAGTAAAACAAAGTATTCATTGACTATTGGAAATGACAAATTATGCAAGACACAATAAGGAATTACCATAACTGTATAAAATGTTGAAGGTTAGTATTCAGTTTAAGAATCCTAACCACCTAAGAAGTATAATGAAAGCATCTTTAGTTGAATGACAAAACTACCGCATTATTAACGGGGTTGTCAAATATTTGTATTTTTAAACTTAAAAAAAAATAATTAAAATTATATTTTTGTTTTGTTAAAATGGCATTTATTTATACTTTCATTTATATTTTTGCTTTTTAGACTTCAAAACATTATCTTAATGCTTTTGATGAAATTGCTGATGAAACAGATTCTGCTCCAGTTTCCACTTTAGATGATCTTGATTTCAAATATCCATTGGAATCTGCTAGTGAAGCCGCTGAAGAGGAACAAGAAGTGACTTGTATGGCAGCAGCTTCCTCAGTTGCCCTTACTGAATCTTGTGGCCCAACTGACCAGGAGCTCATGCCTACTGAGCAAGCAGCTCAATGCTTGGAACTTCCTCATGATTGGGCAGATGAAGAGGCAGGAAGAAAACGTAGGCCAAAATGTTCTCCAAAAAATACCTTTTATTTTTACCAAGGTAATTTAATTATAAATGAACTGATTTATTTTTGACATGATGATACAATATGTTATTATAATTGATATGATTTTCTAACAAACACCTTATATCTGAAATATTGGCACTTTCGGTCATATGCTACATTAAAAATCAATCACTTTTATCAACATTTATGAAAGTTCAAAATGTATGACTAAAAACTTTTTTAGCATGTTATACTTTTCCTAAAAAAATGAAAGTAATTCATCAATATGGAAAGCTTTTTACAAAATGTTTGAAGATATGCTTTTCAAAGTTGAATTTAAGCATTGAAACAAATCTAGAAAATCACAGGTATTCACATTACTGCACTCTTGTAAAGTTTCAAAATATACTGCATTTAAACTACCAATTTTTTTATTGAAGGTTCTTTTTTGTTTATATTATTTAAAAATGTGTAATTTCTTAACAGACTATCTTTTGGTTTACAAAAGGAAAAGATAATTATTTATCGTTTTACTTGACAACTTTTTCTTAAGTTTGTATTTTATGAAATATAATTTTGGCAGTGTATCATATCTAGTCTCAAATTAATTTCAAATTTAGAGAAATATTTTTTAGTTTATTTTACTGTATTGGTGTATTTCTTTATCATGCTTGAAAAAAAATTAGCCAATCTCTTTGTACAACATGATTAATTTCTATTTTAATTAATATTGTAAGACTTATATCTGGTCCATCAAAAACAAAATTCATTTTATTTTTATTTTTTAAATCACTTAAAATCTATTAAGTTATAATTTCTAAATAAGTTTTGATTTTAATTTTATGACTTTCAATATTTGTAAAACATTTAATAATAATAAAAAATAATCAAGATCTTTTCATTTGAAAAGTAAACATGTGTTTTCTAAGGTTATAACTAAAAAGTCCCTAAATTTCTTAGAATTAAATTTCAAACAGATATAATCAAATATTTAAAAAAAAATCTGAACTGAGGCATGTTAAAAAGTCTATCATGTGATTACAATCTTTGAAAAATATGGAAGGACCTCAATGTAGTTTCTTTTATACAGTTTTACAAAATTACTAAACTATAGAAAAACAAGCTTCTCTAAATAAACATTTTTTTTTCCAGTGTCTGCTCCTCCAATACAATAACCTTTTAAATTTCACATATATTTACTGTACACTACAATAATAGAAAGGAGAAAAAAAGAATAGTTTGGGAAATAAGTCTTGGTTAATTGGTTACTAATATAATCTAATTTTGTTTTATAACTAAATTCCAACTGCTTTTTTTTCCACTTGATGAAAGCATTTATCAGTCCAGATCTTAAGATCAAACTCATCACTTTCTTTTGCAAAAAAGAAAAAGAAGTGCAAGTTTCATTCATGTTTTTGTTTCAAAAATCCAAAAGAATGTTATACAAATATACTTTCTAGTTTGAAGTCAGTCCTTGTATGAATTGGTATGTAAAAGAATTCCAAACAAATAATCATAATATAAAGAAACCAAAATTCGTTTCTTGAAAATAGTGTGAATCAAATAATGGACAAATTTTGAAAATGAATAAAATCAGTTAAGTCATTTATTTATGCAATATAAATAGAATGCCGTAAACAAGTGGGCAAAAGTGCTGCTTAGAGGAATAAATAGCCTTGACACCTTTTTCACATAAATGAAACATTTTTTTCTCCCATCACCATTTTTATGTTATTATGTAAACAATATCACTGTTTGAGAAGTTAACAGTTTTAAATTAGCCGAACTTCTTTTTCAAAAACAAACAATAGAACAATTTTTTTTAAAACTAGAAAATAAATTAAAAACTTTTTTCTAATCTAAAATCCTAAAAAAAGTTCTGCATGTTTTCTTGTTTCTGTTTAAACATAGAATTAAACTTTTTTTCATTCGATTAAATAGAAAAAAAAAACAGATTTCAACCACAAATGCAATAAAAAAAAATTTGTAAACATTTTTTTTCAATTTTAAACAAGAAAACAGATTTAAATCACAAATGAAATAGAAAAACTTTTTCCAGTAGAATTATCAATTTAAAAAAATTTTAAACAATTAATTTAAAAAAAATAATCATGTGTTTAAATTAAAGAAAAACGTTTGTAAATTATTTTCTTGTTTTAAAAAAAAGTTTTAATTGTTTTCTTATTTAAAATTTTTTTTGATTATGTTGTTGAAATAAAGAAAAAGTTTTTTATTGTTTATTTTTGAAAAAAAAAGTTCTGCTTATTTAAAACTTAACTTCTCAGATACCAATATAGTTTCCATAATAACATAAAAAAAATAATGAGAGCAAAAACGTTCCATTTATGTGAAAAAAGTGTTGAGGCTATTTATTCCTCTAAACGGCACTTTTGCCAACATGTTAAAGAGTGGCTATTTTTGATCCTAGATTTATAATGCTCTTCCATGTATTTATTTTTTTTTTCAGCTGCTGATGGTCAGCATATTTACATGCATGCTATCAATGCTCGATGCATGGTTCAAGAATATGGTAGCTTGATGAATTGCCCAGATTCTATTGAGGCTATTATTGTTGAGTTGGAAAGTGTCACCATGACTGAGGCAAGTGCTAAAAACACTAACAACTTTTCATATGGTTTTTGATATATTTGAAGATTAAAAAAAAAAAAAATATATATAATATATATATATATAATATATATATATATTGTAAGTGGAAAAACCCCACAAACCCTTAATTGTTCAATATCCTTTGTATTTAACATTTAATTTAACGAGATATCAATTGTTTTTGATAGTGCAAAATTCAAAATGAAATTGAATTTTATCTAAAACCTAATAATAATTATGTAATAATAAATTTTCTTTACTTTGATTTTATTTGTCTGATATATATTTTTTCATTTATTTGTATTTTTTTATGTTTAGGAGTTACGGAAACGTTTACGCTACCTGAGTCATCTTCCACTCAGTGCTGAATTCAAAGTGGCTGAATTATTACTAAAGCCTCCAATTGTTTCTAAGGAGACGCTTAAATATTTTAGCGGTAAGACTTGACTTTTTATTTTACTGCTTTGATTTATCTTTAAATTCTAATTTGTAAAAGATACATTTTCCTATCTCATATTCTCATTTTCTCTACATCTTCTTATTTGTAGATGAGATTGAAAAAAGGCGTAGAATTCGTCAAAAGAAAAACCGAGAGGAACGTTCTCGATCAAAAAGAATTCAAGAAGAAGAGAATAGAAAATATGGAATTTGTAAGTGTTATGTATAGAATTAAATAGCAAATAGAAGTTAGTTTCTTTTTTTATTAGAATATTCTTAAAAAAAAAAAAGAAATTGATATAGTTGACTAAAATTCTTGTTAAACTCAAATTTAATAGTTATTCTCTATGCATTTTTGTTTTATGAATTAAGTGCTGTAAACAATTTTAAAAGATTTCAAACCTTTAAAAAAAATTCATTTTACCAAATTTATTTTTGTTTGAACAAATACTGGAATTTTGTTTTTGTTTAGCTCCAGTTAAGATTGTGATGAGTTCTGCAGCTGAAATCAAAAGTCAAACTTTATTACCTGGATTGAATATTCCTGTTATTCCTTCATACACTCCTCAACCTGCAATAGCTATTGATATTATATCACCATCAACATCTGGAGATTCACCAATTGCTAGTCCTGCTTCAGGTAGACACATTTTTTTTAAAAAATTTATTTGAATATTGTAAACCCCTTGGTTTTGCTTTCTTAGTATAAATTCTTTTTATAAATTTGTAATAAAAAGTTATTCTTATTCTAAAACCAGGTAATTTGATTTCACTTTTAGCAAAATTTTTATTTAAAAAAAAAATTTTAAAGAAAAATTTTCACTTCTAAATATTGAAAACCATTAAAATTTTTTTGCCTAACTTACAGTGTCACGAAAGAAAGTAATAATAGTAAATCTGTATGATAACTGTTCATTTTTATTATTTTTTTTTAATAAAAAAAAATTTTGAAAATAAATATTTAAAAAAAAAAATTTACAAACAAATAATAGTACTTATTTTTTTCTCAGAAAGTTTATATAATAATGACAGAATAATAATGTATTAATTTGCATAAACATTTTGCCTGGCATGCTTTTAGGCTTATATGAGATGTTACTTAATCTTGGAAACCTTTTATACTCAACTTATCACTAAACCTTTTATGCAATCCATTGATTGGGTTGATTCTTATTAGAACTATGTATCATTTTTATTCTGTTAAGTATTTAATTCCCTTTGCAACCAGGAGAGAAACTATAATCTCTATTAAGTTTCTGTTAGAATTAACACAATTTCTTTCAATTTATCATAAGGATTCATTGTAATGATTAATATAGATATTTCTTTTTTTCTCTTGTAGATCTTTGTTTACATGAGCATCATTTTGAAAATTTTAGTCTTTATTGTAAAAATTTATATTATATTTCATAATTTTTCTTTTTAAGCTGCCTCTTCTTACACCAGTGATGGTAATCAAACAACATCATTTGCTCAGGTAATTTTCTTATTAATGTTTTTTTCTATTTTGACTTAAGCTTTGGCTGTTGTTATATCAATTTACCTTGTGCAACTTCAGTTCAGCTGGTTGTAAAAATGGAATGCACCTTGGTTCAGAATAGAATACTAATTGTACTATGTCAGTGGTGAGGAAATCTGCCACAAAACCATTTAAATCTGCTTTTGTCTTGAATCTTTATTTTGTAATCACTTTGAGAATAGATATAATATAAAATACCTTAAAACATTGAAGTTCCTTTTTGTTTCTATTACAATTGTTTTAAACTTGCCTGATTAAAACTAACCATTATATGGTCTATATTTTTCATTTAAGATTTTTTTTAATGTAATGAATTTTATTAAAGAATATTAGCTCATAAATGTTTACATGAAATAATAATTTTATTTTTCAGATGTTGAAATCTGGTAAACTCAGACCTTCTACAAGTTCTGTTCAAGCATCTGGTTCATTAAAATCTGATTCTGCTATTCGAGGTGTTTCAATCCGTACCTCTGACAGTGATATCAGTGACAATGAAGACAAGATTCCAGTTCCAAACTATCAAAACTCTTTTGGTGATGCCATACAAACAGCTTTGGACAATTTAGAGCAAAACAATAAAGGTAAGTTTGAGAAATCGGTACCAGGTTTAATTTTTTTAAAACCAAACCAAAATGTAGAAATAAATATCAGGCATCATTAACCAAATAGTTTTGATAATATTGATATCATTCTTATATATTATTTTTGTAATTAGATAAAACACACTTTATGACTTTTAAAAAGGCTTTTAATTGACAATATTTTGAATTGAAGTTACCATGGTTTGATTGTAATTGTTAATTTGAAACTGAATAAAGATTTCATTGTAATTTTGCTCATAATTAGTTATCCCAAGGCGAGCAAAGCGAGCCTTTTGGTAGTGAGGACTTTTGGTTACGTATGTTCCTTATAGACTCGGAGATGGCTGGGCCTAGCAGGCTCAAACTTGGTGTGCTGATAGAGGGCATGGGAGAGAATGTCCCCGCGAAGGAATTTTTTCAATCCGTCAACATACAAGTTGTCCCAAAAGTTTGTGAAAACATGGAAAAAATTACTAATTTCTAGTAAGTTGTTTCAAAGGTTTGTGAAAAAATAACTTATCCCAAGGCGAGCGAAGTGAGCCTTTTAGTAGTGAGGACTTTTGGTTAGATATGTTCTTTATAGACTAGATTATATATTATAATGTTCTGAAAATCTTGTTCTAAATATATATATATATACATATCTCATACATTACTTTCTACTTTCTTAGCGTTCGTTTTCCTGTTTAGTCCATTTGTCTTAGCAGCTCTGCCTGATATGTTCCAACAGTTTATCATCAGTTCGGGAATATAGCACTCGTAATGACTGCGAGCCTTTGGGGTATGTCGCACCCGTAGTTACTGCTCTCGTTGTTGCCGCTCTCGTGAGGCGTGCGACACATCTACTTAATTGTTATATTAAACGGCGTATCAGGATTTTTGTGTTTGTTTTTCGTGGTCGAGTATGACTGTCCTCCGTCTTAGTACCTGTGGATCTCCTCGGGAGGGCGCCTGTGCGTGATGTCTTTGAACGTGGTTTTGGCTGGGATTTGAACTTGCCAAAGAACTTTCATCAGAAAATGATTCTTCTCGGCATCAAATGACCGAAAAGGGTTGATATACCGTAAACTGAGACCAAACCAAAACAAAACAAAACCAACTCTCCATTCGAAAGGGCACGTGATAAACAGATCAGGAAATTAATTAGCAACATGATTCTCACCTGTTTGCAATACACACCTTAGAATGTCTTTTATAAGATTTAATCAGCAAAATATCAAAAGAACGTAAACTTAATCTAGTATATTCTAAGGGGAGGGTGGAGTTGGTGGAATGGATTGAAAAGTCGGGTGGAGGGCTGGGGTTTTTGATGGTGGTTATATGATATGGGGTTGTTTTTTTTTTACTGATATTTTTTTCTTTTGAATTTCCCAACTTTTTCTTCTCCTCTTCCTACTCCTCTGTATCTTCCTAATCCATCAGTTTCCTTCTTTCTTCTTCATCATCTTCTAAATTTTTATCGCCATATTCTTATTCTTCTTCTTCCTCTATTTCTACTTCTAATTCTTCTTCTTCTATTTCTTCTTCTTCTTCTTCTTCTTCTTCTTCTTCTTCCTCTATTTCTACTTCTATTTCTCTTTCTTTTTCTCCTCCTCTTCTTTATCTTTTTCTTCTTCTTCTTCTTCTTCTTCTTCTTCTTCTTCCTCTATTTCTACTTCTACATCTTCTTCTTCTTCTAATTCTTCTTCTTTTTCTTCTTTTCCCCCTCTTCTATTTCTTCTTTATCTTCTTCTTTTTCTTCTTCTATTTCTTCTTCTTTTTCTTTTTCTCCTCCTCTTCTATTTCTTCTTCTTCCGTTTCTTCTTTGTGTTCTTCTTCTTCTTCTTCTTCTTCTTCTTCTTC